>UZAF01020805.1:0-11158 GCA_900617895.1 Haemonchus placei | reverse complement strand
CCCCCCCCCCCCCCCCCCCCTCCCTTCTCATTCCCACATTCCCATGATTCATTCCAGTCACCCAAACACAATTATGCAGAGGGCAAGATTTTTTTCGTGGCGGACAACCTCGTAGCCCTGGGTTTTTGTTCGTGACTGAAAGCATTCCGAAAGTGAAAGATTCAGTGCTTTTGTACGACCATATGGAGCCGGGTTTCTCAGGAAAAAAATGGCTGCTTCCCAGTCAAAAGCCCTAGCACTGCCCGGCCGACCGACCGCACATAGCAATTACGCGCCGTAACATCGACGGAAATTAAGCAGCTGTAGATGGGCGCAGATAGGCCGGCGGCCGATTCAATGTCTAGCTGTGTTTCGCATTGATTATTACTTTTTCTGAAACCATCGTGGTGTCAAGGAGAAGTTACAGCGACAAGGCCATACGATAGAACGATGAGCAGGCAAACGGCTAGTCGTAGTGATGGGCTTGTTATGAAGAAAGCAGCTACCCTGACGAAGGGTCTGGGTGAGGGTGATGTAGGAGAAAGTGAGACAAGGGAGAAAGAGTTTTTACTAGGACTCTTAATGTTTTACACCACCAGATGCAGGTTCTCACTGATTCTTTTAACGCCCCACAAACTTCTGATGATCGAACAGATGCTTTACAAATGCCTTGGGTAATAAACCTAAGTCTTCAGACTTTCAAAGGCTAAATAAGGATGTGACAGGAGGGGTAAAAATCCACTTTTAATCAGACGTGGCCCCCCATACAATAAGTTTTGACGACCAGTCAATGTAAAAGTCAATGCTTTTATTCCCTTGTCAGTGGTCCCGTACAACTGAGGGATGATAGGCTTGGCTGTCTGGGGCGAGTATTGATTGGGGATTCGATACCCGGATCATGCTTGGGTGGTTGAGCGCCACTTAATCCCAGACCACCCACCCCTTGCTNCCCTCCCCTCCCCCCTTCACTTCCTGATCTTTGATTTTGTCTTTCTCTTCATTCAAATATAAAGCAAAATACGGTAATCCTAATTTTAAAGTGTTGCCTTTTGGTTTCACTACGTCAATTATATCAGAAAAAGAATGGGTTGTGGTATATGTTGTCCATTACTCAGCCCAGTTGTGATAACACTTATGAGCAGGGGTACTTGAATGTTAAAGCCAATAAAAAGGGCAATTCTATCAGAACGACCAAACTATTATCTCTGACTAATTTGTGAATGACTCAATATTGAAACCCGTTCTAACCCGATCCTAAAAGCAAAAAATTCACAGGGTGAATCATCCTGACCCTACCTTAACCTCTTTTTAGGTTATCGTGGAGACCGCATCTATCTAATTAGTCAACAATGCCTGTTCGCTCCCCGAACAAATACTGAATGAAGTGAAGGTGAACTCTCAAAATAGGCATTCAAAATGGGCTGGAAAATACTATATCTAATTGAAATTTCTAGGTCTACGTGATTTCGAGAACGAACGGGGCATGTAAAGATGTAAATGCGTTCCCTTAGGGCAAGAAACGACCGACTGTCGTGAACGGAACGCAAGACAGTCATCGCGTAATAAATATGGGAAGCTCTTCTACGGAGTATTTCTCCTTCAAGATGCCCGAGACCCGGACCCTCTGGACTAGAGAGGGAAGAATCGGTAGAGGAAAAGATGGACAGGAATCCCCGTTCGTGTTTTCAACAACCGAACTCTTCTGGACAAAGGACAAGGCATCTCTATGCAGTACAGCATGGATTTAAGTGGTAGTTATGGAAATCATTGCTGGTTTGTAACTGGCTGTTTTCGGGATAAATAGAAACTCAAAAGATAAAAGTCCTTGGCAGTAGTCAATCTCGTTTTTGGGATGCGCCTCAGTTCTAATTTAACGAACTATTAGGATTTCGAATATATCAGATATCAGGAACTACGTAGACATTCTGTGTTGAAGGTTTTGAACAACATTTGGAGGGCATACAGAAAATATGAAAGGAATAGCCCGATAAGTCTACGAAACGAATGAGCTTGAGTATCGTCTTTAGCAATGCGAAAGCCTCATAGCCACGAACCGGAAAAAAGCTATGAGCTTTCGTTAATTCACTCAGATTGCGCCAAGCATCCGATTTTTTTCAAGCATAGTAACCTCAACTTGTGGGAGCGCACGATCAATATTTAATATTCTCGAACGACTCCATGATGGTAATCTTTTCCAGTTAATCCCTTTTGACTGAAACGTTCTTTGGAAAGAAATCCGCTGGCAAACTATACAGTTCAATGGGAAATTCTGGGAAGGCTAGATTAAAAGGGTTGGGTTTCTGCGCGGTGGAGCATCGCAAAATAAATTTCGAGCCTTAGGGTACGAAAGCCGGATATTCATCGAGGTATGCCGATTCTTATCAACACCCCATAAATGAAGTGATGATACCATTTCGCACAGCTGGGTATTATGTGTAACCTGAGGTTAGCCTCATAATAAATGGTTCCAGTGGCGTATTTGGCCACCGCAGCCAAGCAGGTTCTCAGAGGAATTTCAGCTCTCAGGTTGAAAAGGAAACTCTGTAGGGAACATTGTTGGGTCCGGAGGTGAGATCACAAGTGAATGGGGGATCCAATGAGCAATTTGGATAGGGACATCCCGCATTCGCCATGTAGCGTATTCCAATGTTTCCTAACGAGCCATGGTTTGCCGATGAAAAACCACCACATCGCTCCAACCGCCGTCAATTTCATAAAATCTTACCTCATTGCTCTTCTAAACCCTCTGGGAGAAGGGATACCCAGTTCACTTCCGCCGGAATCACTTAGTCTCCGCCGAAACGGGCCACCATTGAGTGTTCCATAGCCGGCTGGCTCACCGACAAAACTGTCCATGTTTTTCTTCTCAGCTCCCTGAAAACAACTTCGTGTTCTTCAACAACTAACGGTCAACAAATGATTGTATTATTTGTTCACTTGAGAGTGTATCGACCAAGGTTCGTTTGATCAGAACTCAACTAGACTTTGGGACCCTTGAGATTCCATGTGAATTATTGACTTGTGTTTGAAGACCATATCTTTGATGCTTAACGAATCCTCAAATCCTTAAAAGCTCCCAGAGACTTTGTCTGAGCTCCTACCTCTTTGGACCCTACGAATTTTACAAGCTTCCCGATCAATAAATCGATAAAAGCATGTTAATTGAATGCGCCCGTCTGGAATGGCGAACCGCACAAGCTTCACACTTCATATACGAAGTCGAGCCTGATGACGTTGGAAACCGCTATCATTACAACCGCTTCCCTTTATAGTTGAACCTCTTTCCACCTTTCCATCCTTTCGCCTGTCTCTTCCCTTCAGGGTTTCCTACTTTCCCACGAAGACTGGGAAGGGAGTGGAGAAAAGGACGAATACTACTCAAAAAGTATTACTTTCTAAAAAAAGATTGTGTAGGAGTGTTTCGCCCACAGCTTCAAGTGTTGAACCCTGATAGATTTACCAAGACCCCAGTTGAAGCGAGCCCAAGAATTCAAGATTGGTATCGACAGTTTCCCAAGTAGGTTCTACTCTAACTTTTGTTACTAATCTTATACTTTGATGGTCGTAAGGGTCAAAGATCTTTACGGGACTTCGATGATGTGCCTCAAATGATGGGCCTGATAAAAACACAGGGAAATCCACACAAAGCCGGTGCTCTATAGCTTGAGAATGCTATTTTCGGACATGTTTCCGGAGAAAAAGAGTTGGACTAGGCAATGACTCACCTCGACATGTATAGGAATATTCCGTACCACTCCTCGTAAAGCATCTTCACAACTATTCATTCTTCTCACCGGTACAGCAATCCTATCGAATACATCCCGTCGAAGAAGACGTGGTCGATCTGAAAAAGCGACATTAAATTCGGGGACCTAAGGGAAAATGTTTGCGCGGAATGATCAGAAGAGTCATCTGGAGCCTTTCTAGAAATTCGTCCTTCACTTTCTCTAGCAGATATCTTATAGAAGAATGTGTAAGATACAATTTTGTCTGTAAAGGTTCAAAAAGATGCGATGGGAAGGGAGTATTCACGGGACTGTCTCAGCATTATTTCAGTGCGAGGGGAGGAATTGGTGAGATGGGCGGGACCAGTGAGTGTGACTTTAGATTCTTATAACTCCACTTTGTCCATGACGCAAAAAAAACTATCAAACAAGCAAACGGAAGTTTGGTAGACTATGAAGTCTCACAACCCGTCTCGGATGTTTACTCTGTACCCAGAAAGCCATACCAGAACCCCATAACTAAAAGGGAGATTTGGTTGAGTCACTCAGCAGCTTGCACCCCTTTTTGTCTGTTTTGCTATTTGCTCGACTCATGCGTTTCATCTAGACCACACGTGTGGTAGCGGCACCATCTGGAACTACTTTATCATTGCCTTAGCGTGAAAGATTATTCATGCAAAATATGCTTGGAAGATGTCTTTGGATATTTGTTGTGGAGAAATATTGATTCACATATTTAAGAGCCAGAAAATGCCTCACATGTGAGAGCAGGACCTTTGAAAAGGCGAGGGAGATTAAGCCAAGCATTAGGAAGGGTTGTGCCACCGAGCAATGTTGCCCAACACACCCCTTAGGAGCGTTCATCAGCAGTGATTTGCGATTGCGAACTCCCTTGAAACCTCAGATGAATTCACCATTATTTCTTGATTCCGACTACGAGGCGTAACCCAAGAGTAAAAATAAACATCAAGAGGTATAGATATTCATTACTTCGCTGCATACTATCCGTACAATTTGAAATTATTCTACGAGAAAGAAGCCTTTCCCTTCGCTACGAATATTACATTCATATCAATTCCCAAATTCCCAGCGCAAGTGAATACTTTTCAGAATTCGCAAGAGTATTGCTAGGGATTTCGAATATGTGACTTTTTTAGCTTCAATTTCAGTAAATTTGGATTGGAATCTGTCCCTGAAATACTGAAATGGCTTATTTATTACAGTTCGCGATTCAAGTTGGAATCTTGCCAGAGTAAGTGAGGAACAATTGTTCTAGTTACGCTGTCATGTCAGAAATCACCCCGTGTCTGTCCCTTCCTTTCCCTATAGAATCTGTTCACGGAACTGCGATTAAAAAAAAGTGCTGAGTGGGCTCCTGAATAAGCACGTCTGAAGGGCAACCTTTACACTCCTGACCGACTTTTGTAGAGGTAAAGCTGAGTTGATCGAATAAGATTTATTAAGTTCAAATCACGACCTTCATAGGTGCGCGAGTCGTAAGACGCGTCGCCTTAGGGAGCTGCCCCCATAGCGCCTGGGAAACTACGGAAAAGTAAATCGATTTCTGGATAGCTCAAGAGTTTTCCGAACTGGTTACATTGGTGGAGGATGGTATCGTGAAGAACCGTGGAGGATAGGATTGTATTGGGTTGTAACATAAGTTCGTAGAGTTTTGCGTTAGAGTTATTTTACGACGACTTGTTTTGTTTTTCAGCAAAGTGTATGCATTCATTCGCATAAAGCTGTTTCTCCTCTACAAAACTGTCCTCTTTGTTTTTTAGAGAACTTAATTGTTCGTCTTTTGAATATACAGGAGGAAAAATGAGCATCTTCGACATCTGCTTTTCTTTGCTTTTCATTCGGTAAACTCTAAACTGATCAAAAATATCAAGCTAAATCGGGTATAGTCCCTACTTAGAGGCGATCTTTGTGGGAGTAAAAATCATCCAAGTTTCAGACACTCACATAGGTTAGAGAACGACTTCTTAGACAGCTGTTGTTACCCTTGAAAGTCATGTGGGGGTCTCATACAACTGATCAACTGATAACGGCACGGGTACACCCAAACAAAGCAACCTTCTCTTTCGTTGATGATAATTTAGCGGCCAACTAGACAGTAGCGAAATGAAAGGTTGCGGGAGCTTCCTATCTGTTTCTCTAATGATGGCGAGAAAAGTTAAACTTCATGGAATTCACATAAGCTTTTCCACTCCCTAAAAGTAGTGTTTCAGGTCAATACTTCCAATACGTGAGTGGGGCAGTGGTTTGGAGTCATCGCTATTACATCCACCGACAGAACGTACAAATCCATTGTGAACCAACCAACCAAACCCTCTCACACTCAAGTTACAGTAACCAAGTTTGCTATAAAATATAATCAAAATCCATTTAGACAGTTATAGCTTCAATCATGTCTATCTGTGGGACGAATTGAATTTAAATTTTTTCCCTATTCTGAATCTTAATGACGCATTCAGAAAGAGCGATTGCAGCCAAACGGCCCCACCAATTCTTCCCCTGTAACCATCAGTTTTTTCGATAGAGGGGATTTCATAAAATGTTTTTGCAAAGTACGAATAAAGTACTTTTTTTGAGGGGATCGCTATAGTCACAGCCGTTTTCGTAAACAGTGGAAGGCTTTGGAGCGCAGGTGTACAAATCATAAAGGGGTGTCGGGAGAGCGCCACGAAAGCTGTTGATTCCCCTCCCGATTACGCAGGGAATACCATATGGGAAGCCCCCACTTTCCAAATGGATAAGTACAGCTCAGGAATGTCAGAAATAGAGTCTACAGACCTCCATTCTCTTCTTTGTTGGCAAAAAAAAAANGGGGGGGGGGGGGGGGGGGTGTCAGGTAGTCGACTTCTGGGGAGAATTGTACACCGTCGAAGATGTAACCTTAAAGAAACTAGCAATCACTGGTTAGTATAAGGGAACAGTATGATGCCCGGAAAGCATAAGTACGGGCTCGAGTCCCATCTGAGACCGAAGTTCAGCCCACGACCGTCAACCTTGTAAAACTGGCGATTTCGTTTCAAACACTGGTTTTTAGTGGTCAACCAGATCTTCAGAAAGAAAAATCAGACGAAGGCTCACGGGGAATCAAGAAAAATCCCTGTAGGCCTTCACTTCAGATCCAGAACCTCTCTCAAATGCCGACATCGATGACTCCGTTCCCACACTCCTGAGCCCTTGCTTACTTATAGGATGGTTTGGTTTTGGTTCGGCTTGGTTTTTTTGCGATTTCTTGAATGCGATATGTGCCCTATCAAACAGTTTGGAGTGGAGGTGGTGTAGTGGCAAATGGCGCGCTAGCACACACACATGGTCTCACGGATTCAAATCCCGGGTCGACATCTGCCAACGCCAACTAGGCCCTCCATTCCTTCGGAGCGGGTTAGTTAGCACCAGACTCGTCTGGGAGAATAAAAGCACTGACTTTTCCATCGGATGGCCACCGCAAGTCATTGTATAGGCCAAGTACGCATTCATTACGCCACCATGATTCTGAACAGAGGTCAAATAAGGGATGCATCCTTCAGACGAGATAGATCAGCTCCCCGAAGCTTCATCCTTTTTTTGTATGCGGTTATTCAAAACCGTGGAAATCAATCGGACAAATAATATGGCTCACACCAAGGCTAACGAAAGGAGTCTCTATATGGGTAGCTAAACGTGACAGATTCTATTTGATGGTGAGGAGACCAGTGAGGGTAAATAATGATGCGATTTTCAAGTTAGAAAAGTACTATAAGGGCTACTGCAGAAATATATTGAAAAATCGCTAAAGGAAGTAAAAACATCTAAATACGAACCTCTAAAGAATGGATCATCGAACGGCGAGCCGGACGGCTGGTTGAACATGTAGAAATCGTCGAAAAGCGGGTTGGCCACTTGGAAAAACTGAAATTTCAAGTGTTAAAAAGAACATTAGATCCGCAACAGAGGACAGCAAAGAGATTCCGAACACAGCAGGCCCGGAAAGCACAACTGCGGTTTGAGGCCGAGAGACACCAACGCGAGTCTCGTCCGAGACCAAAGTTTTGCCAACAACTCGCAAACCTTAGAAGACTTTGAAGACAGGTTTTTAAAACTTCACAACAGCAGCAAAAATCAGAAGAACGTTGAGAGAACACAGTGATATCCTTTTACAGGAGAGTGGATTCTTTGCAAGGAGGCGAGCATAAGCAAGGATTGAAAAAGTCGAAAATGCACTTTGTTACTGAGCTTGAAAACAACCATCAGTAAATGTACAGGGATGTGGTCGCAATCGAACAATTCTTCAGGAACGCACCCCTTCCTACACAAGTGTATTGAATAGTACGGATGATGAGTATCAAACCTATACTATAGACCGCAACGGCCGGGTGATCTCCATACCCGCAATTTCAAATTCACCATATTAACAAATTTTAATTTTTCACTTGTCTATTTTTCATTTTTTTAAGGTTTTAACTGCTCGAAATTGGTTAAGTTCAGGATGGGAGTTGGGTGGGGAAGTCTTGGTCGTTAGAGAATGTCAAGGACTGTTTCCCACTGGTTACTGATCCCCCGCACCGAAATATATAGCTGAAAATTGTTAAAAAGCACTGGCATGTATGGTCCCATTTTGATGAGGGTATTCATCTTTATTCTTCTAAATCTACCGCTGGATGCTTGGTAGGAAATGTCACCTCTCTTTAAGAAAATTCCATTGGAACCTCAAACTCAATTAACCAAATCGCTCCAGATATTGGCGAGGTAAAACGGTCCTATTTCTATTTATTTAAGATCAGACGGAAATGGTCCTAGTGACCCGGATCAAACTAGCGACTGATAGCCATCAACTGCAGCGGCATTTTGTGCCGCTCCGTCCTAATGTTTCGTTTACCGGCAACGGTCATTTGTATGTCTGTAGATCCATTTCTTCTGAGAAAGATATCTCAATGGTGATGGATGTAGCGGTAAGTGTTGGATCGTAGAAGTCATAAAAAGGAGATGAACGACGGAGATAATGACCAACCGCAGTCATCAAACTCCTCTGTCCGTCAGTATAACCAGCCAGACCGCGAGACAAGTATTTCGAGGACAGAGCAAGGATTGTGTGGACACGAAAACAAAAGACAAAAAAGGTGAGCCATCAAATCTCGCTGTTAGGAGTTTGGAAAACCTGAAAAAGGTCCGGGAAGACTGAGTTCGATCTGGGCCAGAGATGCTCTAAACAGTGAAATATGGAGGCAATAACTTGTGTCGGTATGCCACGGAAGGATTTTTCGCACGGTTTTCCGTAAACTTCTTAGCAGCATTTCCAAAGGTTCTAACTTCATTAAGCGGAACGATCTGGCTCAAAATATTGCTTAACATTTGGCTTTTCTAGAGAATTAAACAAAAATTAAAGATTCTGGCTCTGATCAGTTTCATTCTGAGATGTCTCCGTGCATTCGACTTCCATTCAAAGTCATAATGGCGTTTGAATGCGTAATTGGCCTACGCAATGACTTGCGGAGGCAGTAGGCATTCAAACGTACTTGGCCTCCACAAGTCTTCGTTTAGGCCAAATACTTTAGCACCAACGCGAAGGCAGTTTTCCTACTTTCACTTTTGCCCTCATAGACGAGTCTGGGACTAACCACCGGGCCCCGAAGAGCGAAAGTTTTGGACGGCTTATCGAATCGAGGTTTGACCCATAGAGCGCGCAGAGGGCTACTCCATTCTCAACCCATTGGAAAGCAGATCCTAATCTGGACCACAACTGACCCAATCCTTGGGAACAACGCCATCACTTACCCATCATCCCTGACATCTATGACTAACTATCTAAGTAAACAAGCATATATATATGTAAACAATTAAGTACTACATTAAATCAATAACAGCCATGAGGTTCTCAGTAAAAAAATTTCAGAAAACAAGGCCATGATCACATGGTAGCGATTCGAAAGTTGCTGGATACACTGCTACAGAACACCTTAAGTTCATGTGCTTTTTGTTTCGAACTCCAAATCAAACAGCCTGTACGGCTATAATATAACGTAAATAAATAGATGTAAGCGGAGTGAATAAATACACCGTAAGTGAATAAATAGACATAAGCGTAAAATATAGTAAGTAGAGTATGTAAGGAATGACGCTGGTGTACATAGTGACGTGTGGCACACTGTCACACCCGCATGGCCAAAGGTTTGAATCCCGGCCCGATTCTTGCCAAGCCTCTGAGCCTTCCACACCTTTGTGTCGGCTGATTGTCCAGACTCTTCTTGGAGGATAAAAGTCACCGTAGAGGACACATACGTATGCAAAACTCCACTACTATTCTAAATGGAAGCCGAGCGCGGGGCGCATCTAGAGAACGGAATTGGAGAACGCTAAAGACTTCATCTTTATCCTTATACATATGTATGATAATAAGTAAGTAACGCATTATTAAGACTACAAATTTTACGCTCCCGACTGTAACGATACGTAGCATAGGGCATATGGTTTTCAATAGATCATGCTGTAGAAGTACAGGCTGCTTGGTAGTACCAAGCTGAAAATGGCATGGGATAGGTGGCAGAAAATCACTTCCTAGAACAAGGACCATATAAGACATCTACAACAGTTTCTAGCTCTTGAACGTTTTTGTAAAGAAGATAATGGCAAAACTGGTTCCGTGGCATTCAGGTAAAGACCACAGGAGGCTTGGGTGAGAGGGTGGTGGTGGTTTGATGGTAGTAAAGTACAGGTCAACATTTGGAAGTTATGACGTTGTTGACAAGGAAACCTTCACATCCCAGGTATTTTCCGTATTAGTTCTGCGTGATTGGGCGATCATCATAGTGAATAATACATTCTTCAATGGAACGACAACAACAGCAAATACAGACGAATAACAGTGACTGGTATGGTAGTGGGAACGTTTGGTTTCAGAACCAGGGTGAACTTTTCCGATGTCATAGCAGCCCAAGGACTGGAGTGTCGCAGTTGAATGCGATTCAAGGAACACGGAAGCGACTGTATCCTTATAAGCTCAAATTGATTAAATGAGTGAAAAATGGTTCCTTTTACTTAAACTTTTACTATCCTTAGCTGCCAGGTCACGGTTGAGACCGAGGGGTAAAGGTAGAGGGTGAAGACCAACAGTTTAAAGAAGAAAGTCGGATAGGTACGGTAGGATTACAGTAACTCCTCTGCTATCTACCAGTTATACTGATTCTTTAACTTCTTAAGCGATTTGAACGTAAAAAAATCCCAACTCGGAAGTCATTAAGAGGCATCACGATAGTAAAAACCCTTCACAAAAAAGGAATTCGGAAGGGTGGAGAAATGCCCTTCTGAGGCAGTTTCTTTAAGAGTTTTCTTTTGACCCAACCGAAAGGGAATGGTAAAACATAATAGTGATCCAGAATACATTACGCAAATACAAATGTATACTGTATGTTACGACTGAAAAGAATTCAAAAGTAATACTATATGATCGTCATAAGGATATTTCT
>UZAF01020803.1:4496-16060 GCA_900617895.1 Haemonchus placei | reverse complement strand
TATGATTACCATAAAGGCAGTGATATAGAAAATCAAGCTCTCACATTTCCTTCTTATCTGTAAAGCAGTAACTCAGTGGTGGGTAGGTTAATGGAGTAGAGCGAGTGTTGCGGATGTAGTGAGCATTGAGTGAAGCGAATACTTTGAGACTGTGACTTTGATCGTTACTCCCATAGTACTTTATTTGCCTATACAGAATTTGGAATTGGGCCACCCCATTCATTGTTCTTTCTTCCTCCTCCTTCTCATTTCAGTCTAACAACATGCGAAGGTATTTCTTTTTCTCCTAAAGCGAAGCGGATGCGATCAGTTGACCCTCTACTTTTTCTGGATTTCTGTAGCACAGCATAGGCGTCACTGATACTTAGTTCCATTAGTTCTGTTTCTGCTAAGCTCCCTTCCATACAAAGAAATAAGTCACAAACATGCTACTTATATAATCGGCCAAGTATGCCCGTTGGTGTGTTTGTGTGTGTGTGTTTGTCTGACCTAAAACTCATAACTCCTGTCTCACGGGCCTAGGGCATTCAAATTTGGAAGAGAGATAGACATCAGGATGGGAACACTGATGGTAGGTGATAGGAAGTGACGGTAATATAGAGAAACTGATAAGGAGCCTTAAGCAAAATACACACGATCCGTAACTCCCTTCATGTAAACGGCGAAGCCTTGGCACTTTGGTAGATGATATGGGACGTGAAGGGACAGCAAATGTTTGATGACAGGGATCGATAACAAATGATAACGACTGATAGAGAGCCAATAAGGCGAGAACAGCTAGGTACGTAACGCCCTTCGTGTTACTGTGGAACCCCGAGACTTTGACAGGAGACGTAGAATGTGAAAATATTGGAATTGTGAAAAAAGCTGACGCTGACGGGAACTGATGCAACTGATAAACACTGATAAAGTGTCATGAAGGTTAAAGACACAACATCTGCAACACCCTTCGTGTTAGCAGTGTAGCCTTGGAACTTTGGTAGGTGATGTGGGATGTGGAGGGGTCATGTATGATCAAAGATATACCTGATAGCAACTGATATAGACTGATAAGAGGGCGTAGAAGAAGGAGGTTATGTTTTCGTGTTAATAATGGGACCCTGGCATTTCGAGAGAATTGAAGGCAGTTGGTGTCAGGAACTGATGAGAAGTGGTAAGGGCTTATAATTAACCTCAAAATGCAAAGCCACAAGAATGTAGAGAAACCCTACTTATATAATGTCGGTTTGTCTGTCTGTCCGTCCGCAAAACTTTATGATTACAATGGAAGCAGTGATATGGGAAATCCAGCTCTCACTTTTCCTTCTTATATGTGAAGCAGTAACTCGGTGGTGTGTAGGTTAATGGAGTGGAGCGAGTGCTGCGGAATGTAGTGAGTCTGAGTGAAGCGAGTACTTCGAGAACTTTCAAGGAAACACGCGTCGCATGATTATGATGGGCCTGATGCCATTATACTTCTGCTATTTTCGTTGGGTAAGGTAAGAAAAAATATCTCTACGCGAATGTGAAGCAAATTCGACCGTCTCATTAAGTCTCACACATTCCGAGTGGGTCAAACTTTTTGTAATGTATGAACTCCAGTAACAAAGATCCTTTGTCATAAAAAAGTGTTAGTCATTATTAGAATAAAACAGTTTCATTTCATGTTCATCGAAAGGAAATCCCAGATTGTTTGTACCAATGTTTGTCCCTATTACATAAGGAGGATGCCCAGCGTAGCCGAGCATTACAAAAGAAGGAGGAGAGCCCGGCGTTAGCTGGGCGATCCGACTGGTCTTACTGATAAAGTAGTAACTTGGTGGGTCGGTTTGTCGGAATGTCCGTCTGTATGATTGCGATAAGGGTAGTTATATGGAGAACCCAGCTCTATTCCACATTTCTTTTGTATATATAAAGCAGTAGCTTCTTGGGTAGGTCAATGGAGTAGAGTGAGTAATGTTGGTTGGCGTGAGCAATGTGGAGTGGGCACCTTAAATCTGTGATTTCGATCTTCACTGGCTTCGTGCTATGTATGCCTATACAATAATGGAAGGTGATAATGCAGTTGTGAGAATTTCGCTTTTTTTAAACATTGAGCGTCAAAGCCCATATAAAGAGGTTAGCCCATAATTGCGCTCAAGAACGTTTCTTAGCAGAGAACATACAGTTTTTTGCCTGAGCTTAAGAAGCAGAGGTGGTGAGTCTATTGCATATTCAATTCACACCCCATTCTAGCTTTTTGAACGAGGTAATCATCTCATCTCCAATCCAACGCCCCTCCCCTCCTGAGGCTTGAATAAAAACTGTATTCTCCTGCTTAGAATTGTCTCCCAGCACAGGTAAGGAAGGCTCCCCCACCTCTGCACTCATGAACTCAGTATCGATAAAATCGATACCCTCTCACTACATTTTTTAACTTCTTTGTAAAAGTAAGAAATTAGGCCCGGCGTAGCATTCTTCCTGCGCTGTTATATCATAGAACCCATCAGTACGCCCTACTTGGGCAGCGAATTACTGGGTTCATGAGATAAGTTGAAGCTACCGCACTTATGCTTAGCTTCACCTCTATTCGCACCTACATTGGCTTTCAAGTACAAATAGGTTCCTTGAGGTATAATGCAAAGTGCTTCCACGCTTCCATGTCTAGGAAGCGTTTAAAAGTGAAGAAAAACATGATACAAGTGTGAATATCTTAGATCCTGAAATCANNTGAGGCTTCTCTCGATCGGTCTTACCCAACCCTGCTGTAATAGGGCTTTCGCCTGAGTACAGTTAGTTAGTCAAGTTGTCATGTAGTGCACAAGCAGCTTAGTTATTGAAGGCGGCCCGAATCGCCTCAAAGACACCCTCCAGTCATCTAAATATAAGCATGTGGCTGAGCCGATGTGAAGGATACCAATGGCACCGGCAGGGTATCTACACATGTATGCATGGTTGCACTTGCGGCATGCAGAAGGTGCAAGATAATCAGCTCAGTAGAAACAGGGAGCCCGTCCCCACAATTTGACTGCGTCTCTGGACAAGTACCTATGACTGTTGTTCCGCGATTTACTCCCCATCCACCCACCCCGTATGAGAGCTGCGAATGGGTTCGGTAGTAATTGATATCAATCGAAAGTAATTGATAAGGAGGAGCCGCTCGGATCCTTATGCCTTTCTGGTTGATAGCAAAAACTAGACACTTGTAGGTGATGTGAGAGTAAAATAATCGTAGATGATTGGTGAAAAGAGCTGATAACAGCTGATAGGACCTGATAAGGAGCCTTGGAAATAAGGAGTCACTGATTTGGAGTCTCCCCTGTCAACGGCTGTATAGGTGGCATGAGACGTGACGAGATTGTGGATGACATGTGATTTAATAGTGGCGGATAATTAGTCGTAAAAGGCAAGAACTGTTAGGTTCTTGGCAACTTTGTAGCTGATGTGGGGCTTAAAGGCGTGATCGTAGAAAAACGAATGATAAGGACTGATAAGTGATGTAGAAGGTGAGAGCCATCGAGTCTGTTGCGTTCTNGACGAGATTGTGGATGACATGTGATTTAATAGTGGCGGATAATTAGTCGTAAAAGGCAAGAACTGTTAGGTTCTTGGCAACTTTGTGGGTGATGTGGGACATGAAGGCGTGATCGTAGAATAACGAATGATAAGGACTGATAAGTGATGTAGAAGGTGAGAGCCATCGAGTCTGTTGCGTTCTCGCAGAGAGATTTGGAGTGTGATTGGAGCTCATAAGGAGCTCTGTACACGGCAAAAGTCACGTAGTCGATCGCGCCAGGAGAATAATCGGTGGAACTCGACATCATGGGCAGTGGCGATGGATTTTGGTGGTGTGTTGGACGGTTGGTTACAGAGAACAATAACAACTGATAAGTGGTGATAATTGCCACGACATCACTTCCTCTTTTTGTATGGCTGCGCAGCGTTGATATATCATTGTGTGATATATAGTATGACTGCATCGGAGACAGCAAATGATAAGAGTTGGTCAAAGTTGATAAAGATTGGCAAGGAATCATGGACTTCTCGTTTCTAACTCTTTTGGTACATGTGATGCAGATTCGGCCTATTTTTCATAAGATAAGATGGTACAATAGAGCATATCGGCAAGAATCAAATCAGAAGTGCAGTTATAAGGACCGATCAAAGTCTGAAACATATAACGAGGACCGAATGTGGTTTGCTCTGTGCTATTAGATCACGATGATTGCTCCTCGGGGCTTGCGACTCAATGAGGGACAACGAAGTCTTTCCATTCCGGTATTAGTGGTCAATATCCGGTTAACAGTAATCCGAAGTCTTTGCCAGTGATTTAAATGCACGGTGCGTCTCATTCTGATACATGATAAATTTATGTGCAAGATTTACTATGCAGCGCATCAACAAAATAAAGGCGCGGTCATCTGATATAATCGTCTCTGCACTAATTATGATTCAAAGATACCCCGGTTATCATCAATGGTGAACGCAGAGTTTCTTGAAAAACTATTCGGGTTATTTCCAACGATTCCTCAGAAGCAGCAACAGTAACGTACTTCGGAGCGCAGGCTTCCCTCTCCAGTACACACTCACTCACGGACCACTCGGATTGCAGGCCAAGAAGTTCTTAAGACCACTTAAGGCAGGGATACAGTTGGGAACATCGGCTGAGCGCCAATGATGAGTTTCCTCCATTCGTGAGCAAATATGCGAGTGTTTCTAAGTAGCGTTCCTGGAATAATTTTTGACCCTTAGCAGCACTTTTTCAGAAATGTCCCTCATGAAAATGTTCCGAACAACTTTCATACTTTTCTAAACAAAAATAAGTGATATCGCTCTGACGGCACCGATTCCTGCCAGAACAATCATACAAGAGGAAAATGGCTACGAGAAGCGGTCTGACCCTCCTCATCGGCTTCGACACGTGAGAAATGCATACGTGTACTCTGAACGTTCTTCCACACTGAACACCCTTTTGTTAGAAAAGAAGTGTCCATGCGCGTGCCGCGTGCAAGTAGGGCATAGCATTTGTGCTTCCTTTTAAACTTCTTATCAAATACACTATCGAAATCCATCTTCACATATTCAATTCGGCAGTAATTTTTATCATGTTTCCGCAGGGTTCTTATCGTAATTACTGCGATTGTATTCGGAAGAGGATCGTAATCGAGACAAGACAAACGTATCAAAGCTAGTCGTTTATCTAACCATGATTCGATAGGCTTCATGCGGGAAATGTCGAAATGACGAGCGATCCCGAAAAATGCGGAGTATTGACGAATTTAGAGCACCGAAGCATATATATGTGCTGAGGTACACCATAAACACAAAGGGAAGCGCAGATTTGGGAAACCAACCCTAACTTGCACTACTTGCAGATTTCTATAAAGTTATCACCAATGAATAACAGAACTTCTCCCCGAGTTCCCACGGCCTACGGCAGTGGTTCCGCGGCGACTCTCCATACCTTCCATTGGGGATTCAAATCTTTCCCTTCATAGCGCGCAATGGCGTGCGGCGAGCGTGACACGCCGGGGGAAGATATCAGACTCGTCACCAATACTAATTATGGAGCACCCTGTATATACCACTGCTGATCCATATTACCGTTTAGTTAAGAACTTTGCTTTTTTTTCAGAAGAACCGTTGCATAGTGTTTTTCACGAAAAATGAGCTCTTCTTGAATATTGTATGTCTTCCATTATTGGTTTGACATTTAATCTAATAAGGTTTTTGATGAAAATCGTGGAACATATTTCAAGTTTTGCCTCTGGAGTCATGGCTTTAGTTTTCAGTTGCAAAGTTCTGATCAGCTTTAGGTCTCTTTTAGAGATAAAATTCAGCGAAACTAAATAATGTTCCTCACAGGTTTGGTAGTATACGAAATCACAGGAAATCGTTGTTCGAATTTCCTTGACATAGCTCCGATATTTTCGAAATGATAGTTTTTTTTTTCAGACCGCACCGAAAGTGGAAAAGAAGGAAAGCAAGCTAAATGTCGTGCCTTCCAACGAAAGATTGTTCACTAACCTTGAAAAAAAGTCATCGAGTTCACGTCTTGCAAAAAAAGGAGTATCGAAGTTAGGTTCAAGGAAGAGCTATAAGAAACCCAGCGCCGAAGGGGCAAAGCTCACTAGTAAAAAAGAAAGCGAAAACAAAACCGAGCGTGCAGTCTTTGCCCGACAACAGGGAAGCGGTAAATCATTCGAAGCCGAACGAAAAGGAAGTAGCGAGCATGTAGGTTCAGAAAAATTGGGAAAGAAACAAGATGTTGCAGAAACTGACGACAAAATTAATAAATTAAGAGAATTAGTTGCTAAAAAGAAAGAGTTTCAAGCGAGGAAGGGGACCTCCGAACCTGTGGAGTCCATGAGTGTCAAGGAGGGAAGAAGAACAGTGGTATCTGGGCGGGAAACAGCTTCCAGCAGAGAGAAACGTCGAAGGAAGACGGGTAAATGCGTCATCGATGATCTACAAACAGGTATCTCTCTGAAGAAAAAACATTCTAAAGAGAAATTATCTCGAGAAAAATCAATAAGATCTACAAGGTCCAAGCGGAGGTCACGTTCATTCAGCCCAATCGAACAAACTCAAGAAGAGCTCTCCAAAAGGCCGACACGTTTGAAGAAGTCGTCGTCCTGCACTTCATTGATAGTAAAGTTGAAAAAGAAACATCACAGCAAAGAAAAATCGAAGGCTGGTGAAGGGCGAGAGATCCCTAACGTAGAAATTCCCGAAATGTACAAAAAACAGTTCAAGAAAAAGCCACAGGAGCATCACTTGCCGAGGAACGGTGAAGAACAAAAGTTCGTTTTGCCGCCCGTTAATGGTAAACAGAGTTCAGATTCCACCATTGACTATTGGACCTGTCCGGATGGGAAGAAGGCAAAATCCTTTGAGATCGGCGAAATCACTTCAGAAGGAGAGGCAGACTACGGTGACGGGAAGTTGCCACCTGCCTTAGCGCAGCGAACTAATCAAACGAAATCTTCATCGGCTCCTGTAAGTCAGACCCTCCGGACTGTCACCGCACCAGGACCAACAGACAGGCCAGCACCAGCACACGCACCACAAATTTATGGTGTGGCTGATCGTCCTCAAATACTACAGCCTGCATTTACTCAGAGTGAGTTTGTTTCTCAACAAAGCAATAACAAAAACAACAAAGCTGAGCCGTAATCAAAATTCTCAAAAAAGTAGTTTTGCATACGAAAGGAAGACGGTTCCATAAATCGCAGTGGTTTCCTTTTTCTCATCCCTATGCCAGTTCAAACTTGGTTTCTCAAAAATCATTCACTTTGAATTGGGCGAGAATCCGCGACTCCTTCATCACCTTGTACTGCGAAAACCAACATTTGAGCCCCTGTCTAACAATAAGGTCAGAAAAGCAAATAGGAGTGTGGTGACCTCTTTACCGTGCTATTCCAGAGTGAACCACGATATTATACTTCCATTTCACAGGACGCAGAGCTCTACGATAGTTGCGGATCGTAGCCTACTGTTAGTATGAACTAATATCGCCGCGGTGATATAATCGTCGCGTCGCGGCAAGAGAGACGCCGCGCGCGAAGGAATGTAGCAGAATGTAGCAGCAAGTAAGAAATACGGCAATGGAAGAACTAACATTAGAATCATGCTAAAAGTGATAATCGCACAGCGATCGAGCTGTATTAGAACGCTAGAGCCGTAATAACGGCGACACGAAGTTCACGACAGCTGCGTGCAGCGAATCGATTACACAAAACCGTTCCTATTATCCGTCTCCCTTTCTGTCAGCATCCGTTGAGACCGAATTCTGAGTTCTCATTCCCAGTAGCTCTACTACACAGAAGTGTTTGGTAATGATCGCCCGGTCAATCACACCACAAATAGATATTGCTGACGATTGACTAGTGAGAGAAAAAACGATATATAAGCGTTGCCAGTAACACCGTCTACTGACTTAAGAGACCTAGAGGTATCCTGCTACTCTGGCGGACGATGTGGGGGAAGATGAGATCGTAGGTACTGAGTGACCTGAACTGGCTACAAGTGTCAATGGCTGTTAGCAGTCATAGAAGGCGAGAGCCGCTAAGCTCTATTGCTAAGGGTTGAGGCTCAACAAGGGTTGACGTATTCTCTTTATTACGATGTGGAGTTCTACCCAGTCTACACGATCATAAGCGATCTGAAAGTCTAAGCCGATGATCATTTAAGGTGGTCTGCTGACTTGTCGGTGTATGTGTGTGTCGGTGTGTTTGTGCCGATGTGTGTGGACGTGGATATGTGTATGGTATGGTACGTTTGTGTTTGTATGTGTCTGTCGGTGTGTGTGCAATACGTGACATTCATAGTTCTTGCTGCTTTGAACCTAGAGCGTTAATTAGATGCACAAGTGGGCTTCCTTGGAATTTGCATAGTTACCAAGATAAGAATCCCTATCTCTTCAAGTTGTGAAGGCTAATTCAGTGCCACTTGTAATCGTTCTCATGCAGAAGGCGGAAAGGCAGAGAAACTTCTTGCGATACCAATAATGATCTCACGGAAGGCTATCAAACGGTACGGAGAAGCAGAGTCAATGGAAGGCAAACCTAGAAGTGATAGAAAATCGTGTTTCCAGAAATAGTGCTATTAAAATAGTCCGTTTGCGCATCGACCGCCATCTTGGCATAACCTTGAAGAAGTTGTGGATGGGGCGGGCTGTCATGCTGGAGTTTCATTGCTATCCCTATCGAAGACAAAAATGTCGCTTTTTTTCTGATTTCAGTTGACATTGTAGGGCCAAAGAATTGGGAAGGTTGCTCACTCACTCGACACGCATCCTCCGTTGTTTTCCACGGGAAAAGTTTCCGCAAGAAAGCCAATTCCGATAAACAAAAGAATTGGGTTTTGTCCAGAAGAATCAAAAGTGTAATCTCTCACGGGAAAGTTGCTATCAGATCAGCAAATTGATGGTTTTCGTGGGAGTTGCGGGCAATGGGAAAATTGGTTTCGTCAGAGCTGACGTGAAAACTGGGAAATGGGTGGACTTCGAAAGCATACTGATGGGCGTACTGAGGCATTGATCCGTCACCGCTTCCTGAAACTTTTCGCGGCATTTCGTAGTCCAAGGGTGGTGTCGAAGCCACCTGCCCGACTTCATCAGCAGAAAAGAATGGATATTCTGTTCCCAGATCTTAACTCATAGGGTTCATTATCCCAATTTAGAGTCATAAAATTAAGACCCAAGAACGGCTGGCAAAAAATGGAGGGATACCTACCTGCGTGCCTCATGGAAGGAGTTCATGGCGCAAACCTCGTCTTCTATGAGAGGGGTCCGGTTCTCTCACCTACGATAAGTGTTTCCATTCTGCCGCCTGTACTCCTGCCAGGTTTGAACGCCCTAGGGCCAAATTGATAATTTTGGAGCGAAACCCCGCCTTTAAGGGCGGAGTCCTTCCACCCACCATACATGTTCCCATCCTGCCCCATTTACTACTACTAAATTTGAACGCTCTAGGTCTACGGGGACTGGAGTTATGGATTTCCGGTCGGACACACACACCGACACACACACACACAAACACACAGATTAGAGAATTATATAAAGTAGGATGATACGAGCAAACGTGCAGATAGATTTCTTTGTTATTAACAGCCAAGAAGCTTTAGTTCTATTGCAATGAATAGGCGCCAATAACTTTATCCACCCTCTGTATTACGAACTGTGAAAAGAAGCTGAGCTTCGGAGCTGGTCAATATTGTTTTCACAGCCCAAGCTGGTTGAAAATATGCGAAATCTAGCACGAACCGAACTCAATGAAGTTGACCTATGATGGCAGTAGCCGGCTGCCAAGTGATACAAAAATCGGATGAGAACTTCCATAATGACTGCTAGTTAACGGTAAAAACTAATAATGTCGGCAAAGAATGATGAGAGTCAAAACCTGCAAGAATGACGAGATCTTTGTGATAACCTTCCCATAGTAGGCTCACGCCGACACCTCTCAAACGCTATAGGGCCAATGGGTTTCAAGTTCAACTTCCTCCCGGAGTCATTAACATAAAATCTCATTCTTCCTGGAATTCTCAAATAACATGGAGTCTCTGTAAACTAATGTAGGTCAGTGGTGAATCTGTCTCATTGAGCATTGGCATTTTAGTAATCAATTGTCAACAACACTAGTAAGCCTAGAAACAGCACAGATGGAAACAGTGTAAGACGAAAATACTGTCGTACGTGCACCGTTCCTCCAGGCTTTAACGGCCAACTCAACTGATGGGGTGCTGGATCGAATAACTGATCAAAATCCAGCAAGTTCCCGACAACTGTTCATAATGATTATAAAGTCCAAGCGAAGCCGATTGAGGAAAATTACATTTTCAGGTTCTACTTCGAATCACCACCCTGTAAAGAGTTCTACTTCGAGCTACCACACTGTAAAGAGTTCTACTTCGAGCTACCACACTGTAAAGAAGGTAGGTGATAATACCAGCACCACCCAACAAGGCAAAAAAGAAGACATTTGCCCAGAAAGGGCGTTCCTTGTAATCTCTGGCTTTAATGCAAAATTTTTGACGCGGATGTGGAAGGAGGAAAGCTCCTACTACTGCTTCACCTCACTATATTCATCAACTTTCATTCCATCGAAGAAAGATAACTGGCTTTGCTAGGATGGGTAAGGTCGAAATCTGCTGTGGGTGAAATTTGCATGATTTCGCAGGTAATGTGAGTACACATGTGGCGAGCTCTTCCTAACTCTGTGTTTTTGGAGTTGCTTTGCCGGTCTGTAGCAAGTCTTCGCTCGATACGAGCTGATTGCGATATCTTGAGCGAGAATTCCCGGAAGAACAGGGCGCTTTAGCATCACTCTTGACTCGTACAGTTTAGGTTATACCGAGTGACGTTGGTAACTTACATTTCGAAGCTTTTACGAATGGTCCTTTCGAAGGAAAATCCTCCCGTGCTCTCCTTCGAGAAATTAATTAGATTAATCGCCCTGTATGATAGTATTCTCTCTATTAATAATCGGGATAAAATAGTTCCCGCCCGTTCTCAACTTCAATGATGAGTAACGAATTCCCTTCTCTTTTCTGAGGTGTTTTTCGATTACAGATAATAATAACTGTTTACAGACAGGTAGCTGCGACGTTACTCCCAGCAGCCAACGGTGAGAAGTGGACTCATTTTGGAATAACGCAATCGAAGAACTTAAAGAAGATTTCCGTTATCTTGAACACTTGCCTCAAAAACTACGATTAGAATTTCAAATAAACCTACCAAAGAAATAAATTTCGCTTTGTGGATCTTTACAATTTTGTATTTTAGGAGTAATCATCTGAAGTCAGCCGCTTTCGTTAGTATTGTTATTCTTGTTTATACATATACCGGTCGGATCGCCCGGCTAACGCCAGGCTCTCCTCCTTCTTATGGGTTCGCCCGGCTACGCCGGGCGCTTTCCCTTCTTGTGAGAAATTTGCTATGTGTAAATAACATTTCGTATTCTCCTTTTCCTTCGAAAGCTCTACACCCTCAGTATCAGCTCCGAATTGGGAGCGATTTTTTTTTCTGTAAACCATCTTAGCTGTGTTCGAATAGAACATCGTATAGTATGAAAAGGCGATTATTCAGAGAAAAAAGAAAGATGCGT
>UZAF01020802.1:0-10398 GCA_900617895.1 Haemonchus placei | reverse complement strand
ATCAATCCCGTCTGAGGGATGCGCCCTCGCACTCGACTTCCATTTAGAATCGTAGTGACCTAATGAGTGCGTATGTGGCCTATACAATGAGTTGTGGTAGCCAGCCGATGGCCAAGTCAGTGCATTATCCTCCCAGACGAGTCTGGTTCCAATTAACCGACCTAACCGCTTCTATATAATCGAAAAATATAACCTTGTCTGCCGTTGATTCTGCCATCTGAGGCAGGGAGTGCAAGCGAAGTACTTGCCTTTTAACTCAAAAAGACCAAATGAGATCTTTGGTTCTACTGGAAAGAATATACAATACTATGGGGTATTCACTCAGGTAACCCTGGGAATGACGGAAATGGTACAGCTTAATAGTAGAGCATCAATCCTTATTGAACTATAGGACACTGATGGGTAGAGGTGGTGTATATCCAAGTGGCGCATTCAGACAAGTATGGTCCAGGGATCGGATCAGGATTGGAAATTTTCCGGGCCAATCCACCCTATGGTCCTCCAGTTTCGGCTAAACGGTTCTAAGCTCGTCTGGGAGGATAAATACACTGGCTTTTACATCAGCTGACCACCGTAAGTCACTGTTCACTACGCCACTACGATTTTGAATGCAAATCGAATGCGATGGCGCATCCCAAAACGGGATTGATCAGTGCCAAAGGACGTCATCCTCCTGAGAATCTCAAGGGGACTGTAAGAGGGGAATTCATTCACAGTGAGGGTAAGGTTATAGCGGATTGAAATTGTTTCGTCAGGGCTAACAACACAACTAAACGGTAGAGAAATGGGGAGGAAACCGTTCACAATGAATGTTTACATGGGGGATTTTAATGTTTGTGGTAGAGACGATTTGTAATGAGAGAAAAGATTTTGCGCACCGACGACAACGAAGAGCCACAGACTGGGCACTAATGCGCCATGTGTAACACTAGTGACTAACCATGACCATTGGCGCCATCTGTACGACCAACAAGTGTTTTTACTTTATGATTACCAGTAATTGCCCGACAATTTCCGCTACAAAATGGCGCCTTGAATTGAGTTTTTCCATGGGTTATCCAATTACCATCAAAGTTCATCATGAAATGTAAATGATGTGAACCAATTGGACAGCGGTAGATAAACCTTTTTCTGCTTTCTCAAGTTTTTTCCCCTTCCCACCAGTAGGTTGTTCCCCATGTAGTAGTGGATCGACTTACTATTTTTGTTTTTATTTATTTTCATCTACGATGCTGATTGGAATGCCTTTCTCTCCATTCTCTTTACGTAGCAATAATCACTTTTTCGCATAACTTAGTGTCTCGGAAACCGTAAAAAGCGGACATCTAATATCAACAAACAAAGAAGTAAATAGGTAATCAAATGAATGTACATATAAATAAACAAAAGAACAAATAATGAAATCAATAAGTAAATAGTGCTTTGGGTTTCGTTTTTATAAGTGGATGTTCAGTAGGCTACTCGAAAGATATTGTCATTCACTGTCTGCAGAGACTTTCATCTTTGCATTCAGAAGCGATAGCAGTTATTCAACAGAACAAACTAGGATAGGGCAGTGGCAAGAGGCGCACTAGTACACGCACAATCTGGGGATCGGGTCCGGGGCCAACTGATTGGTGATTCTCTAGTCCGAATCTATAGCAATACCGAGTTCGGCCGGCTAACGCAAGGCATAGTATGGGGCACATTGGCATTCAAACGTTTCTACGATCACAAGCCAAACTTGGCCCTACGATCGTAATCCACCGGAAACGAGAAAACTCTATCCATTATCTCCAAAGACCGAAGAGAGTCTAGCAGGGGAACCGTGATTGTGTTGTAAGAATGATGTCATTCTTCAAATGGCTGTCATCATCTATTAACTCAGAAATTAAGAGCTAATTTAGCAATTACGATTCGCTAATAATCATTGTCACCAGTGCGGCGCCACAGATTTCGTGATTTCTAGTCTTTCTAGTCTATCGCTGTGGTCTTCGATGGTCATGGAAGTTGTAACGGAGTCCTACTGATGCACTAGAAAGATGAAAAGAACTGGGACGATCACGACGTGGGAGGTCCAATGGTTTGACAAATAACTTGTTCATAAAATTGGAAAGTCAACTCGACCCCAATGGACGAAGGAAACGGTCACACTATTGAACATGAGCATACCCTACCCGGAACCCATTTGCTCCCTAACTTCCTAATAGCAAAAAAAGCACAGAAACCCGAATTTTAAAGGGGGGAGGGGGAAGGGAAAGAGGAAGAAAAAAAGATACCTTGTAAGGAAGAAAACTCGGTTTGATCATGTAACGAGTATGATTGAAGAGTACTGTAATATGTTTCAGGATAATTAGTAATACTTGAAAGTACTGGAAACAGGGCCTAAAGAAGAAAGTACCCCGATGTGTGGGATAGTCCTTATCAAGCTGTTGTCATAGCTACCAATAAATTATTCACTTCAAGTCGCCTCTCCCTAGCGTTTTCGCTGAAAAAAAGGAGTCGCACCCATTAAAACGAGAATATGACGATTACTGAATAGAAAAACAGACAAGGATGTATCAGAGTTCAAAGCTCGCCCAGACCAAAAACCGGGTTTTCATGAGCCAACGAAATCAGACTTCATAGGAAGGACAAAATCACTCAGTCGCCTAGAGCCCCTCCCTAGTAATTTGTCATTCGAAAACAAAAAAATTGAAGGGATCCAAATTCCTAGAACGTCTTCAGTTTAAGGGGGCAACTATTTTCTATGAAAATTGTAGCGAACCTACAAAGTTTGATTGATAACCCGGCAATTTGATTATAAATATAGATTATTTAAAACTGGAACCCAACTTTTTTGAGGGGTGAGTTATCGTCTGCTCCAGTGATGCTCTCTACAAAAACAAATAGAAATCAATCCAATTTTCAACAAAAGCGACATATGCATATAGAGGATTAAATGATAAAGGACAAAGCCAAATGGAGCTAATCAGCTTCATCTGAGGATGCGCCCTGCATTCGACTTCCATTCAGAATCGTAATGGCGTATTGAATGCTTATGTGATCTATACAATGTATGCGGTAGTCAGCCGATGTACGAGTCAGTCAGTGTTTTTATCCTTCCAGACGAGTCTGGTACTGATTATCCGAACACGAAAGATGAGAAGACTAATCGGATATCGATCAGGTGATTCGAACCCGTAACCATGCGTGTGTGATGGTGCACCACTTGCCTCTGCACCACCTCTGACCCAATATCATTAAATTCTCATAGATTATTTGATAATTTAATTCAACTACAGTGGGAGCAACCTCACGACTCTACTTCGATTACAAAAGTAATTTTTATCCAAAGGAATATGAAAGAAAGAGAGGAAAGCTTCCATTGAAGAAGCAGCTGAAGACGCAGCAACCTTCCTCCTTAGTTAGTAAGCACGCCCACATTACCACTTAGGAGATCTGAGAAAGATCGTGCAGTTGGGAGATTAAAGTATTAATTTCGCTTTCCATAAACAGTTTGTAATTTACATTTCAGTCTTATGAGGTCTTCAGGAGAAAACCATAGAAATTAAAACTTTCCAACATTAAAAAGTATTGGAAATTGATGGACCTGTTGCATGCACTAGAAGTGCTAGGCAGAAGATAACTCTGAGAACCGACATCTGGAATGTTTCGATGAAATGTGATCCATTCCTGATACCACAGCGATACGTAGGCGAGCGGTTGCGATAAAGATTACAACGCATTCAAAAAAAGGTATTTCGTCAGATTAACAAGTAGCTCTCATATATTAATCTTATATGTCGATATGGCGAGTCCACGTAAGTCACAAGGATAAAGGGAAACAAAAAGAACTTGAACGAAAGAAGGATGGGAGCCGAGAAAGCGCAAATGGGAGAGATGAGCCCTGTTCTTTGGACATCTGCAGTTTTTCGGCGCGGAGAATCACCATTGATCAAGATAAATTGTGTTCTATCCCAGTTCCAGCTGCAAGCAGGGCTTGCTGGGAAGGAAGTAGAAAAAATTTCTGTTTAAAGTTACGACCAAAAATCTGAAGTGCGTCGAAAGCTAGCTACCGTAATGATTAAAAATTCCTTTCAAGACAATCCAGTGAGACAGGAGCAACTGAAATGGACGGCGTGTTTAATTTCTTTTCACCAGAATTCAAAACTACGGGTGGAACTCCTATCATGACAATGTGGTCAAGAACGCTGTGAAGGGATTTAGAAAGAGCAGTTGACGAATTTTGCGGTACAGTAACTAAGTAGAGAACAGGAGAAGAGACATCAAACAATAAAAGAAAACCTGCTGCTTATACGGAACAACAAGAAGGAGGAAAACGTTTGACAACAAAGGAGAGGAAAGCGACTGCTTGAGGAAGAGCAGTGCAAAGCCCTACAACAGAGGCCCATGAACTGAATAAGTGAATCCCCAAGTTTCCCTGCCCCGTAAGAGGACGGTTTCGGAGGCGCTCGTAATGAGGCTTTTATTATCGCATGGAAAGACGTGATATGAAAACGGAATCGAAAGCTCATTTGGGGCCTAAAGAGAGTTGCGAACCTCTTAGATTTGAGCCATATTTCTTAGAAAACGAGAAAATATATTTAGTATGTTAGGGTAGTAAGTATGAACAAATCTTTCCCACAAATGATTCATGGCGAAGTGACCCTCAGACGCGCAATTTCTCTGGAAATAACATGTAACAAAGAAAAGATGAGATGAAGATCTGATTTGGAAGCCCTCGACATTCGGTACCTTTGCTTAGGCACCAGCGCCACTCCGCAGGCAACCGAGCTTCGTAGGATTGCACTTCAGTCGGCAGTGAAACAGCTTAGTCATCATCGTCATAAGTCAGCTGTTCCAACCAGTATATCGGTTGATTTGTGAGGTACTTTATCATTTTGAGCGGCCACGTCACCAATGCATTCATTGTGGTGGATATCGATTTTACGCGCGTACAATTTCGCATAAAGATGGTTGCGAAAGCCGTGCTGTCTCTGAGTTCGTTGCTGGACATTCGAACATTTCAGAAAATTTCTCTTCTAGATTTTCGTCGAAACCTGCTGGCCTCCCTTTCAGTTTCCCCCGCTAAGTATAAACGGATGCTAATCTATGGGTTCACTCGAAAGGTAATGTCTTGGGCTTTGAGGAACAAATACGAACGACGGAACACCTCCGCTGAGGCTCAGAAACTCCGACGGGAGAACAAACGTTCTTCTGGTTCTGCTCTGACAGAGCTGCGAGGCAAGTATTCACAGATTGCCATTACACGAGTAATAAGCCGTTTCCATATTACCTTATTAACTACCAATTACCTCAGTAATTTTACGGTAATTACATACGAAATTACATATGTGATCGTTAAGATGAACGATAAAATGGTGGAAAAATGGCTGAAGCTTGCAGCGTAATCTCCTGTCAGAGACAAATCTGAGCGATACAGATCAAGAACCGTTTCTTAATTGAGATAGCAATCCTCTTTAATGTCGAACTACTTTCATCCTTCTTCGTGGCCTCATGACCATATGGTAAGCAATTTCTCAAAAATGAAAAAGCGAAAGAGACAAAACGCCCCACTCGCTTGACTTAAAGGCACGATTCACGATAAAAATGGTTCTGAGTCCTTCTCTAAGGAATACTCAGTGGCCCCCATAGGTGATAGAAGGGCCTTTCTCGCTCC
Organism: Haemonchus placei; assembly: GCA_900617895.1. Classification (NCBI taxonomy): domain Eukaryota; kingdom Metazoa; phylum Nematoda; class Chromadorea; order Rhabditida; family Trichostrongylidae; genus Haemonchus; species Haemonchus placei. Next base: position 4,757 of record UZAF01020802.1, on the reverse strand, counting down.
CAATATCTCGACGGTCAGGGCATAGTGGAAGCCCCAATGCTGGCTTGAGTGGTTTTTCCGCCTGTCGATCGATATCACGTCATACGAGTCTCGAGGAAATACAGATTGCAATTAGTCGTTTTAGGACCCACACACAATCAGCTGTCGCCGAGTGATAAGGCGACGTTTTTCTCCCATTCTTTTTTCCCTATGTTATTTTTTTACTGCCGCGATCTCTTATTTAATTTTCTACTCTTAAAGCTGAAATAGGTGAACTACTTTTGCTGTTACTCGGGTTTTTTATTTACTTATGCTTACAAGTGAATGAATTTTTGCTGACCGTAGTCAGTTATTTGCACCGGGACCTTTACGTACGCAATGACGCACTGTGCGTAGCTCGTCCAAACGCCCCACTCTNCTTTATTCTTCTGGTCTCATTCCCGCTGAGCCCCCTTTTAACGATTTTTCGAAGACTTTTTTCACTTCGGAAACACCGATCCACGCTGTTCCTTCGCCTCCATTGCACTACATATTTTCCATTTTCCGTCATAATCCGGGTTACCCAAAATTATCGGGAACTGTGCCTTTAAAGAACCGGACGAGATGCATCTGCGTAGGCGGAAGGCTTGGGGCTTATTTTTGAATTTCCGCTCAAATTTGGCATCAACCTCCCATAGCTTCCCTAGATCAGAAAATTCCACCGCATAGATTTACATAATTGCAGGCACCTAATTTGTCAACTTTCTAGCAATATTTTCGTCTGACCAGCTTCGCCTATGGTCATCATGCATTTTCACTTGCAATGTAGAACTCTATAAAATGTAAGAAAAATGAAACCCAAATAACAGTTTTGAAAAAAGTTCCGATAAAAAAATACAGTTTTCCATAAGTTCGAGTGGAAAAATTAACACTTTTCTATTATAAATAGGACAAAGTTTCAAAGAGTAAGCGAAGTAGAGATATAAGGGGTTGCCCTGGAATATTGATTATTCAGCGTGCTGCGACGCGACCGCACGCAACCCTTCCTTTGTATGGAATTCAGGCAAAAGGTTTAAAACACATGCGATATTTGCAGTAAATATACCGTACCGAAATTATAAAACACATAAAGGACTAACAAGTTCCCATTGAAAGCTAATTTTGCAAAAGAAAAAAATATGTCGAAGCATAGATATGAAGAAACCATTTTTCCGTGTCCACTAGGACGAAAAGAAATGTTTTGGCAGATCCTTTGAAGTAAAACACCAATCGTCGATAAAACCCGTTTATTAGGCTGAGGAAGCTGTTGGGTTGAACAACTAGAATATGAAAGAGGCCAAATATGATGAAAGAGATAAGGAAAAATGAACAAAGTGTACAGAAATCCATGGAATATTGAATTACCCTGTAGTAACAATTATTAATACAGTAACAAATAAAATACATTGAAGACTGAGTCAACGTTAACTGCTCTCATCAATACTAACTAAGCGATAAACAATCGTTCGTTGAAAACAAAGCGATAAAATAAACAACACGATGTTATTCGAATCGATCGATAAATCGAAATCAATCGAATCAATAGCACCAGATACGGCGGCAATGAAGGAAGAGGAAAAGTTGACATCAGCAAACACTTCCCACCCACCTCCTTAACCTATGTAATATTTGAAAATCATATTGGGAATAAAATTATAAAAGGAATCGAACCACGCAGGTGCATGGGAGCGAAGCGCGGGGGGGGGGGGGGCGACTAAGAGGTGGGGGAAAAGGGAGGAACCGAACCAGATAAGATGTAAACGGTAGACATCGCTAGCCTCTGCGCCATTGAAACTGAAATTAATTCAGACTGTTTGGACCAGCGAAGAGGACCTTTTGACTGATGTTGACAAACACAATCACAATGGAAGAAATAGGCTTGGAATAGGACACAAAGGTGGGCCCACTACTAGACCCGTTGAACAAGAAACTGCAGCAAAGCGGACGGTTTAATGAGGGGCGTGGTAAATAAGTTTAAGCATTTAACTGATATAACTAACCGTCAACAAAGCAATACAAACAAATTTCTTCCGCCCTCAATCAAGTCTTCGATCGCTTCCTCAGGTTATGAAGCATAGTTAAAGCAAAAGCAGGTTACCAGGCAACAAAACGGACAGAAAGCGACTAAACGAAGCGAACCAGGGGAAAGATATGCGTTCGCTCGTGAATAAAGCTGGTTCGACAGACGACGGGTTCAGTAGGGGCTAGTAACTTGTAAGTAGACAGGGTTAGATGGCAACGTTTGCGCGATGATTAATCCCGTCACAGAGAACCTCAGCAAATGGTTCTTCTCGAATGAAGTCCAGGAAGATACTTAAGCGTGAGGTGACGAAGTAAGTAAGGGCAACATTTATATTTCTGTGGGACGATGAATGCTTTCAGGAGCAAGACCCATAAATCTGTTTGGTACGAATTCGAGTCAATAATCCATAAACGACCGTAACCGCTTCTCAGACGACATTTGCGACATCAGGTTTCTTCTGATCAGTCTGGGATGGAGCGCGCAGTATTGACGGTCTCATTGAGTGAATCGTTGACTGCACCGTTAGCTGAAAAATCCACATTACCAAAAGGGATTAATGAGTGATAGAATATGAAATGAATTGAAATAAAATAAAACAACACAGTTCAGTAATTAATCATACTACCTCGAATTGTATTACAATATTGTAAATAGCTTTGTAATATGTATTACACAAAATATTAGGTGTTTCAAAAAGTTCCGTCGTTTTGAATGGTCTACTTTTAAACGCTCTTTTCTGAGTCATTTTCCGTTGCTCTGCTGTTATATAGTATGCCATTTGAAAACGCATTTCTTGCTCTTCCTGAATGTTGCATCAGCTTCGTCTCATAGTGACTTCCTAACTTTTGCAAAAACTTGGAAAAAACATGGACAAACGACAAGTTCGCACCATATTCCTTTTCTTATTCAAACTAAGCAGGAATGCAGCTGTTGACACGGCTCGAGATATCAACATAAGGTTAAGTCCTGTAGCAACAAATGTACTGCACAGCGATGGTTCGAGAAATTCCGTGGCGACGACGAAAGTCTCAAAGACGGTGATGGTGGTAGTTTGGTGGCCAACGGCTGGTTTAATTCATCATAACTTTTTGGATACCGGGGAAACTATCATAGCTGAGAAATACTGCTAGGTTATCGACGAAATGCACCAGAAGCTGCAGCTCATAAGCTTTGGATTGGTGAACAGGAAGAGGCTGATCCTCTTCCACAACGGCGCGGGCTCCCATGTCACACAGACTACCCTGAAGAAATTGAACGAGCTTGGCTATAAAACTCTGCCACACCCATCGTAGTCTACTGACCTCGCTCCAACCGAATACTACATTTTTAAGCATCTCAACAACTTCCTCCGAGAGAAACGCTTGAACAACGACACGATGTCAAATCGACCTTCTTCGAATTCATCGCTTCTAGATCTCCAGTGTTCTATGCAACCGGGATAGACAAGCTCGCTACTCGTTGGCAAAAGTGTGTGTATAATAATGGTTATTATTTCGATTGATAAAGTTTTGTTTGAGCCGAGATATGTGCATTGAAAGCTGAGCGTTGACAAACGACAGGACTTTCTGAAACACCTAATAGTAATGAGATTGAGCTGCTCAGTTTGATGAATTATTCCTAAATAAAGAAGGGCAGCATAGGTCGATTAATCATACACCAACCCATTAGAACAATTATTTGCGGGGCCAACTAATATATCACCCTAGATGAGAATGGCACCAGTTATCAATCTGAGTGTATTGGGACACTTGGCAGTGCGTGATGTTGCCACTCCCGGTTTCGATCCCTGGACAACGCGTGTGATAGTGCACTACGTGGCACTACACCACTACACCACACCTGCACCCAGATAATCAAAATTGAGATCCCACGGCAATAAAGGGGACCAACTGTCAACTCTAACACCTCCCGCTACTTTTTATTTTATAAATACCTTTTCCAACTCATGTTATGGAGCAAATCGTTTAAACAGTACTGGGTTCTTATTTCTTCACTCACTTCATTGCTAAGTTGAAACAGGAAATTTGCAAAAGTCGGAAATTTTTCAGCAACCCATGAGCAAAAAAAATTTTTTGTAACAACTATCCTCAAGCTACTTATCAAGCTCTTCAAAAATCGTCAATTTTCGTCCGACATACAAAACTTCGCATGATATAATAAATATAAGTTTGTTCAATAGGAATGTTTTCGTGGAATGCTATAATGTTTTTACTTGCTGAAAAAATTTGATCTTGCTTCGATTTTAACAAAGAACAGAGATGTGAGAAAAATCACTAACAATCAGAGAAAATAGAGGTTACAAAAATCAATTACGATAGAAAAAACATACAAACCTGCTCGTCGGCTTCTGGCACTACACTAAGCTTCTTGTCGCTCATCTTACGCTGGGAATTTAGTTGTAAAAAGACGGCTGAGACTGATTTTACCATCTCCTAGAAAGCTCAGTATTAATGAGTTTTATAAAATCCGTAACAATGACCAGTAGCTTTGATGTCAATGCAAAAACGTATATGACCCTGGACGATTTTATTTTTCTAAAGAAATTATTTTACAAATCGAAACAATAAGCGTTTACATAAATTTTTGATCCATTTTACATTAAATGAACTCAAGTCCTAATCGGAACCTAACCGTAAGAAATCAATTGCACCCGAATCAGTTTGAAGTATAAACACAGCTTCCGCGAAAAAAAAAAACAAAAAAAAAACGAATAGGACAGGAAACGGAGTCGTGTTGA
>UZAF01020793.1:0-16131 GCA_900617895.1 Haemonchus placei | reverse complement strand
AAAGATGGATCAATCATAATAGACAAACACGACAGCAGACAAAAATGACACAAATTTTTGAAATCTAAGTCTATCGATCATGTAAACAAGCTGATTATTGACTGCATTAATGAATTTGACAGCACTTATCGATTTCTTCGGATTGCACCATACAAAGGAAATTATTCAGTTGATCAGAGAAGTGTTCGAGCGTTCGCCAGACCTATACTCCAACCGTAGCCGAGATTCAGAGGGTAGCGCAAGGCAATGTGACGATTTCTACTAATGTTGCGCTTTGTAGTCCATTATTACTCACCAAATAGACCAGCTAGTCGGAACCCAAAGCTGACAAAACGTTAATAAAGCGATGGGAATAGGACTCGAACTTTTCTGCCACACTTCTTAGCGCTGATCCAACAAGCGGATCTCTTCAGAAAACAACACCCACAGAAAATTTGTCACATCGTTTCAGGCACCACTGAAATGAGTGACTATTTTCATGAAAACGATAGTATGGAGGGCGAGCTCCATTATTGATGTCTCGACTAGCCGCTGATTGAAAAAGTGAGGAAGTGAAGTGAGGAATGCAGGGACAAGGTTCACTGCTACACCCGTAGTCCAAAGCCTGGACTTGATAACGCTCAAGCCAATCAATTTGTTTCATTCCTGTCAATACACTGAAACGATACTACTTCCTAAAATCTCAGATCAGATTTTCAATGACTGCCTTATTTGGAAAAAATGAATCTTGCCTGGCTCCTTCACGGTCATTTGACTTATAAACATAGGCTCACTCGACGCTCGACACTCAACATGTGCGAATAATGCTAGAGATAATTACATCCTCTGCAAGATGGCGCATAGGTACAGAGTCCAGAAGAGGATTGTCCTTTATCAGGTTCACCCTCTCCTTTACCATTCCGTTTCGGAGTTTTGGACCAACCTGCGGAACTACTGCAGTTTTGAAGGGTAGTTGATTCAGTGGCGATGCCCCCTCGGACCTACTGGTCCTGCTATGACCTTTTCTATTCACTCTTTACTCGACTGGTATGATTTTTGAATCCCTAGGTTTACTTTTTCTTCAAACACAAATGACCACTTCGAAGGAGTGAAAACAAAGGGTTAACGAAAACAGGGTTTAAAATGAAATCAGCCACTCGGTAGTTCTTACATAGGTTTTTTTTCCTCAAAATGACGTTCTATTATTCACGTCACCTTCAACAGTCCATGAATCATCGAAGGACGACAAAAAAATATTCTAGTCCATCTATTAAGAATCGCTTTGTCCTTCCTACGGTTACATCCGGAAATCAATCATAAAATCTTAAACTGTTGAGATTTATCATTTCAATTCCTACGAATACGTAGAACTTTTCCACAACCGCTTATGGCAGTGAAAAGTACAATGTGAGTCATCCCATTGAAGTTCATCAAAGGTCATCTAGGGGAATTTGTTTTGATTTGCCTCATGACTACTGACCCGTAAGACAGTATGTAGTGGAAGACACGCGTAAGGACAAATCTTTTGAGCAAACACTAAAATACTATTAAGTAGGGGTATCAGTTCAATCAAAATGTCGAAAGGTGACCTAGAGCTTGAAAGAGCTCGTCCATTCATTTGATTTTGAGCCAATTCTTCACTTTCCGTCAACTTGCGGAGGACGAGCCATGCGCATAATTTTTGATTCGAATCATGAATATACTCGAAAGCGTTCCAAGCCTAAGTAAAGACATACAAGGAACTCGACTGTTACAACAAGGTTATTTCACAAAATTATTAGGTTGATGCATAGTAATTGCGAATTTTTTTCAACAAATTTTATTCAACGAAACAATAAAAATACTGAACAAAAACATTTCAAATAATTACTCCAAAACTTATCCACCATCTACCTCAAGCACTGCTTCCCACTGGCTAGATAGTCGGATTCCAAAGCATAGCAGTTTTGATCCTTGGCGGCGATCCGCGCTTTGACATCGGCCATCAAGTCATCCAAATCGGCGTAAGTTCTTTTCCCTAGCCATTTTTTCAGCGAACGGTTGACGAGCTAATCCATAGAAGTTTCTACTGGTGAATATTGCAGATTTAGAGGCAGATCCCATTTTTTGGTTGGCTTTGGCTGGATGTCCAATCGCCGAAAAGTTACTGATATCGCGGAATGACTCTGCCACCTTCCAACCTTTCTCGAAGTAGTAGAGCCTTCGAGAATTTGCGGATGGTTTTCTAAATACATTTTTGTAGAGGAAATCAAGGAGATCATTTTTAGAGAAAACCCCGATTCCAGTAGTCAAAGTCTATGAGGGGAAAAATCGCGAAAAAATCCGCAATAATTATGCATCAACCTAATATTACATCCAGGATCATTACATGCTTAGACCAAACGAGCTTTTAGCCTTTCTGTTTGGTACCAGAGTCGTCTAAGAGATTATAAGCGCTGGCTTGTACATTGGCTGGCCACTACAAGTCATTGTACGGGCCACATACGCATTCAATGCGCAACTACGATTCTGAATGAAAGTCGAATGCGGGGTGTATTCTAAAAACTTTTTATCCCCTAATTGTTCATTTGTACGGCGCTGCTCCTCTCACACTCCATGTCATGGGAAAGTGAAGTCCACTACCGCTTCTATCTAAAGCGTGTTCCATTCTCATTAAGTTCTGAACGAAAAAAGAGTCAAAGACTTCATAAAAAGAATACGATACATTAAAGGAGACGAAAAAAATGGGAATGTGTACATCAAGGGAGAATACCATGAATTCCTTCTACAAAAGGAATGTTGTCAGGAATGGTACGGGTTTCCAAGTCCGTGAACCGTAAATTGAGTCACACTAACATCATCTGGCCATGATGCTTTGCATGCCAACGAACCGGTACCTCTTCTAGACTATTTCACGAATGAGCCCAGATTAAATGGGCTTATCGGTTGGTACAAGGGCTGTAAACATGAAATAACGACATGTTGGAGAAATTGGAGGAACGGTTTCGATTAACAGTGGAGGAATGCCTGGGGAAACCCGATTTCTCACGAGGAACGGAACCTCTTGGTAGACTCAACTCTGTCTTCTGAACTGAGAAAAAGAAACACATCATTCTTGTTAGCTCAGAAGGAGCCAAGAGAGAGCTTGCAGAGGAACAACCTAGTTTGGCATGTACCATAGACATGAATTATGCCCCAATCGTAGAACAATTTGGAGGCCACAGGCACCACAAAATTTGTTACGTGGGTCAATGAATCTAACGTCTCGAAGAAATTCGGTGCCAGTCGATTATCTATAGGGAAACAACCTTCTGCTAGTATCAGGAGATAGGTAACGAAGCCGCCGAGCGACGACACCAAGGCCGCGTGGCGCAATGGATAACGCGTCTGCCTACGGAGCAGAAGATTGCAGGTTCGAATCCTGCCGTGGTCGGAACATTTTGCATTTGGTTGTGGTTCGCCCATAAGGGTTATTGATGGAGAACAGGAAAAACTCAATCTTCAAAAAAAAACTGCTGCACTCATAATGAACCTGCCCAGAGCTTTCCCAACGGTGCTTAAGTTTGTTGTTTGTTTATTTTTTAAAGTCATTAAGCAAATCGCCATATAACAACACCCACGTAAACAAAAAACTCTTTGAGCATAGAGCTGTCAATTCAAATTGCAATTCAAACCAGACAATCTATTCACAGCTGTAATAAAAGAAATATGGCAACATCGATTACCTTCTGCCATTTGTCACTCAGAAAATGGGAGAACTTTCTTAACAACTATTCACATTTTCTTATAGGATAACACTTATGCTTACATTTTTATTAGTTTCCTACTTATTTATATATTTGTTATTTATTTACTTATCCGTCTACTTCTTCCATTCAAAAAAGAGAAAGATCTGGACAGATATGGACATCACGATGATCGAAGGAAAAACCCGCCGCCCTTCGCAAAAACAGCCGATCGCAGAAAAAGGGGTAGAAAAAGATTTCTGGTCACCTCGAGGTTCCTTCTCATGGATTGGTTGGTAGCTAACAAACCCAAAGCCTTCAGGAGCCTGACTGGTTCACATGAATTCCGTCTAGGGATGTACTGAGTTCAAGACCAGTCTCAATGAGCACTTCTTGGATTAGGTACTTTGTGGCTCCATTCAATCATGTTCACGACTCAAATAAAGGTACGAGTGCATGGCTCAATTCATGTCAAGGTGTGAGAACAGTGCATCACGCGGTTCGATGTGTACATAACGGAGTACATCTGACATGTACTGAAGGCGATAGTTGAAAAACGTTCAGGATGTCTTCTGTAATTGATGGCAACGTCACCAGGCGTTATTTCCCAAGCCATTAATCAAAAAGGTCAGAGCCCAAACATCCAGGTGACTCAACGATGACGTGGGACAAACTCGCCCAACTCTGACAGCCGCAGCTGTCACTGCGGTCGATGAGGGAGGGAGATCGCAGTCATAAAGCCCCGTTTAAGAGGGGACACCGAGTCAGTATCGACACGGACACCACACGTGAAGGCCAACGTCAAGTCGTCCTCAGTTCTTCCGCGATGCCGATGCCGATGAGTCATTCAGCGACGTTTCACTTTTGTTTTCCAGCTCGCTCAAGTATATCAATACCACCATCACTGCTGTCTTCATAGTCATTTTACACTCCTACACACATACACACACAAGCACACGCCTACAACCACCCAATCTCCTCCGCCATTCGACTGATCAATCGATTTTGCCTAAGATCCGGCTCGCTACTCGGTCTGTAACGCACTCACACGCGCACCACATGGAGGCTGCTGGCCGACCGGCCGAACGGACACACACACGCACATGCACAGAAACCACGACGATGACAGCGACGACAACGATCGGTCTCACTCAGACCTAACCGTCCTCTTTCATCACACACTCATTACCATCATCAGGTACCCTCCCCCTATGCCATCCGCCACTTTGCCCGCCTCCTTCCACCCTTCACATCAAATCAAATCACCGCCGACGACCGATGTCGCTGTGCTGAACGTCGTTGTTTCTTTGCGTTGTATCCTTGAATTATCGACGTCAGTCGGGGGAAATTCATTTTCTCAACATATTTCTGCTTATATGAAGTAACGGGGCTAAAAGCTATAATGAAGATTAGAGTAGTATATGTAGAAGAGCCTCCTACGAGCACGGTTATTGAGTAGTCGTGTCTAATACCTAGGCCCTCCCAATTTTTTCTTGCTATATCACCTAGGGAACATAAGCACGGCTTATCCCGAGTGCCTGATCTTTCAGTAAAGCATTCGCTTTTTTCCAAATTCGACGACACTTAGCGAACCTCACCTACTTTACTTCTTGGGTTCTTGCTGTCAAGTCCATTATGAAATACAAAATACGAGCAATGGACCCCCTCGGCTTCCGGGTTCTCTATGGGGGAGGATAATAAAGGTCTTTTCTTCTCTAGCCGTAGGCTGAACATTCCTTTCTTTTTCTGTCGCACATTATTGTCTACTTTTGTCGGTTAACGCTTATTATCATTTATTATCGTCTATTATCATTATTTGATGTGCTATTTATTTGTACAAAAACCTACTACTTTATAGATTGCCATTAAAATTTTATATAATCTTTGGATTAATCTAATTCACTCTTTGAAAAATCTTCTAGATGTCAGACGAAGTAAGCCGTTTGAACTAAGAAGATCAAGAGAGAAACTTGGTTTTTCTTTAAATTGGATTACTTTCACTACATGAATTCTGCAAATTCTCAATAATCAAAATAATATCTGATGGATCGCTATCATTATTCTATTCTTAAAAACTCTTTGTAACCACTTGCATTCCTCCCGGGGAGTCTGGAATAATAAAAATGCAATTTCGCTACGATTAGCCACGTTTCGGATGTGCCATGTATTTGACCTTTTTTGAATTTTAAGACGCACATGAATATTTGCCTACTTAGTTTTATCTTGAAAAAGAAGGCTTACGAAATCGACTTCTTCATTCTCACAGACAAAACGCCGAGAAATAAACTCTCTAGGTGAAAAGGGGAGGTGGAGTTGGTCTGAGCGAACCTGTCCCAGATCATGTGTGATTTGATCCCTAGACAAGAATTGCCGCAGATATCATTTGTCATTGAAATAACTTAACAATCGGTTTTCAAGTGCTAATCAAACCAAACACTTGAGATTTGAACTCGGAAAAAATCCTCATGTCGTGCCTTCTGCACGTTTATGAGAAAACGAACCATCGTTTTTATGCTTATAGGCTACCGCAATGTAAAAACATTACAGTATGTTTAAGGACGTAGGCGGGGTAGTTCCACGGGACACCCATATGGTTAGGGAACCAACCTCGACTGATACCCGTTAGGGCCAACCAGATCTGCCATCTCTCCGAAGAGCAGGTTGGCACCAGCTCGTCTAGGAGAGTGAAAGCACTGAATTGTTGATCTTTACTTGTTGTATAGAGTGCAAGCTTTCAAACGTTACTACGATTTTTGAATCGAATGCATGGATGGGCGCATCCCGAAAGATAACCTACCAAACCGAAAATTTCAAAACGTTCGATTTATTAGTATGTAGGTGGCTAATAAAGTTAGACTTTAAGAAAAACAAAGAACCGGTTTTGGCCAGTAATTTGATAATTACGTTCTAAAAAAACATCACTTCCACAACCATAAAGGCGCCTGATCAGCTCGTAAAGTTGTTTTAATTGTTCGCCTTTGTTCAAACTCTCACTCCATAGTCTCTCATTCTATTCATTGATCGATGGATGAACAATTTCGAACAACATTACCTATCCTCCCCGTTACTACCTGCCGATAAACAAGGATAATCCCAAAAACCTCGCCAGCTCTCGTTAGATCGTGATGATTCACAATTGAACCATGAACAGTGCATCCTTCGAGAGTTGTAAGAACATCTGCATGAGACCTATGGATACATCACTGGTAGAACAAACACATTAGTTCGACGGACAGAATTTTTTTTTTCATAAAAAGTTGAAGAAAATGTAATTACGTTTCTGAAGGGAAGATAGAATGCCAAGGCAAAAAAGCCTGGGCTAAAACTGCTTATTACGTAGCTAGGCTCGTGCAACAGGAACGCCTCCTTAGGCAATCCCGCCCCGCCTTCTTATAACTTGTAAAACACGATGAAATCGGCTCTGCAAAGTGAAAGTTCTTATGCCACTCTTGAACACGGAGGTGACATCAAGGGACAATAACCTTCTAGATCTTATGATTGTCATTTTCCCGTACATCCCTCAAACGCAGATCGATGTCGTAATTGTTCCCCTTTAAATCTTATTCTATAAAAGGCATACATTACTTCCACATCCATTTCCGGCTACCATTATACAAACAAATTTCATCACTGTGAGTTTTTATAACTTAATTTCATTTATTCTTTAATTTCATTTACTCTTTCTTTTCTGTTTTTTTCTTCATAAGATTTGTTAACTGTTTTAATAGGTTATTTCAATTGTGTCTTACTCCTTTCATAGATAGGTTGTACCAGTTTGATCACTAATGTTGCAGCTTTTAATTCTTAATTTTCCTATTTCAAAGATCAAAGCATTTATAGTTACTCAAATACCATTTTAATCTTTTGAATAGACGTTGTTTTGACTAACAGAGCCCGGAGTGATGTGAGTAAGAATATCCACGAGCTAAATCAGTGCTGCATCTCGAAATCAGTGAATTGAATTAGATATCAGCTCGAGCAAAATTTCAAATTAGTTGCTGTATTTGTCATTGGTTTCTTGGGATGTTATAAAAACGATGATCAAAAAGTGTAGCAAAAGAGGCGGGGCGTTCAGACTAAACTTCAAAAGCCAGCTCTATCAATCTATTGAAGATGCTTCTCCAGAGGTCACCATCTTATACTGCTCTGGCTCACATTCTCTCTCTCTATACTGTGAAGGAACTATCAATTCAAAGTAGAGTTTGATTGTCGACCAGTCTCAGTTCAGAAATCAATTTTTGATTTTCTCACGTCTTATTGGGTTTTTCGATCATATCAATGAACCAGGGCCTCTCTAATGAGAATCGTTCATTTCCCTGCAAACCACGGAATGCAGTCATTGGCTGTCAGTCAGCAGAAACTCGTTCCGGTCCAAAGTGTAGAAAAGAAAGTACTGGTTACAACCTATGCAACAACAAATGATATCGAGTTCTTCTTTTCTGAAAAAAAAAATAATTCGTCTCCTAATTCACCTGAGTGTTCTGCGATCGCGACCTTCCTTTTGAAGTTCAACGATAGAAACTTTAATAAAACTTCACAATTAAGTTGCTTTAAACTGCTGTTTTTGTTTTTGTTTACTCTTGTCTTTAGCGGCGCAAAAAACTAAACATTTTTGTGGTCGACGTCGTTCGCTTCTAAACAACACCCTTTAGATTCTGGAATTTCAGGAGTGATGAGTGAAGCATAGCCTTAAACTTTGACACCTATAAAAGGTTCTCTTTTACTTTCTACTCGTGAGTACTCAAAGGCAATAGCTTTTCAAATTTGAAAAGCATTTCAGTCATTCTAACAATCCTTTGCGATATATGCTTACTAGTGAAGTTCCATGCAAAATTGGTTGCATTCCAATGTGCATCCAGTCCTTGCAGCGATGTGCAGGACCAGTCNCTATAAAAGGTTCTCTTTTACTTTCTACTCGTGAGTACTCAAAGGCAATAGCTTTTCAAATTTGAAAAGCATTTCAGTCATTCTAACAATCCTTTGGGATATATACTTCATAGTGAAGTTCTATGCAAAATTGGTTGCATTCCAATGTGCATCCAGTCCTTGCAGCGATGTGCAGGACCAGTCAATTGTTCAGTCAGTTTTTTTGCTTCCAGACTGGTTTGGTAGCATTTTACCAGTTCCGGAAGTCGAGCGCGTCCCGAGTAGGACCACCGTTGATATAAAAGTCGATCGCCTTCAGAAGTGAGTAGCTCAGATGATCGGGCAAATTCGGTTGTATGTAGTCCCTTTCTCCACTGCGCTATCTCCTATCTACAGCTCAATAATAGGCAGACATCTCAATAGGAATCGGCACACGAAGCAGCTAGAATAGAGAAAAGGCTATGCATCTTGAAAAGGGACGCGATGCGAAGTTCTTAGCATCTCGTTCAGAAGATTTCTGAAGAATTCATCGTAACTTCCGTCTTTTAATAATTTTCTGGAAGCTGTTGTGGAGCTTCACGTATAAAACGTATACAAAAGTCGATTACAAGTTTGCTATTCCCGAGTTTTTCTTAATATCATCTTTATTTGGAAACAGTTTCAAACATAAAACTGTGAATTTGCTAATCCTTCAGGTTCTAACGGTATCTACGATCTATGGCTGCGTTATGGGCAGTGTGTGGACCAGAATCCCTCCGTTGTTCCTAAGATCTACACCTCGGTAGTGCGTTAAGGGTTAGAACCTACATTGACCATAGGCGAATTTATTAATCGTACCCTATCCACACCTAGAAAATCAATCTTTCGCGAATAATTGACTTTGACTTTTTGAATTTTGACCACTGATCTCACGCTCTACTTTGGTCTTTCGATTTTCATAAAAAAAAGAAGGATATGAACACTATAATAAATAACTTCTGCGTCGTTTAACCAACATATTTCTTAGATTTTTTGAATTATCACTTTCATTTTGAAGGTTGTTGATTGTACTAAGGCCTCAAAACTCCCAACGTGCTGAGGCAGATATATTTTTCAAAATTACTGTCGATTTCTCACATTGCTCCCATTGCAATGGAAAATATCACCTGACTTTAGTGAAAGCAAAATGAAGTTCCTTTATAAAATGTCCATCTAAGCATTTGGGATGTTTGACGGTACAATGAGGTTGTCTTCACTCCCATAGGCCATACACTTGAGTAATCGATAAAATGGCCCAATTAAACAAAATCTTACCTCTGTGATATTTTTCGTTCCTTGAACTCCAATATGAGATTCTATACTTGTCCGAACGTCTATGGGTTTCTATCCGGTCAAACTTAAGACCGATTTCAGGCGTCTGCAAGAAGAAAAAGTAATCTCTGACTCTCTGGATTGCAGATCAGTGTACTAATTTATAGTCAGTATTGAGAATGGTCCTTGGAAAGACAAAATGCAGCTTTTTAACTGCAATTTCTCTACCAACTTATTTCCACAGAATACAAACCCGTCCCGCAGGGAGAAATGGGTGGACAGGGGTGGGGGAAAAGTGCCAGTAGGTGAGAAAAGGTATCCATAAACATCCTATCACATATTTTATGCAAATTAAAAATTACCCATGCACTCCTTTTCTAAATATCACCTCCTCCAGCTTTAACGAGTAATCAAAATCGCTTCTGAGTCGGGCCCTGTAAGGCCCAATCGTGAAACTTCCTCTTTAACTATCGGATTAGGCGGAATCGGCTGGCCCCGAAACATTGTGTACGCCGCATACGTATTCAAACACACTAGAATTCAAATTAAAGTTGAAAGCATGTGCGCATTCCTGAATGGAATTTACTACCGATTCCAATAAAAATTTTTCTTTTTACATTGAACGCCACTCGATTCCGTTTCTCTTATAGACACTCTAATCCTGCGTAACAGTCAAAGGATACAGGGAACATACTAGCTACTGCTTTGAACAGATCTTATCTCATTTCACCAAGGGATTATTACCTACTAATTTCACTTGCCAAAGGTCAGACCAACTTTACCAAGTGCAATTTCATGATCGAGTACAGAGAGCAAAGTACAATAGTGTCTGCGTAACCTCCAAACGACTTTCGTGACAGCTGCTCTGACATTTACGAGATGAACTGCCGCAGCACACTTTCGATTACTTCAGGGAATCTTATTTTTTTCTCAAATTCCTTTATCAGAAAGCCCCTTCAGATTTTCGTCTCACCTTCGTCCATCAGTCTGTTGTTGTTTATACCGTCGACCTCCCAAGTATTGTAAAACTTTTGAGATACCCTGACCAGCTGAATAGAGTAAAAATCAAACAACTTTTTGATTACAATCCTTGCCGTTACATTTCAGTCCAGGGGCGAGTCATCCAGAGACCGGCTAGACTATTTCCAATGACGACTCGTCCTTCAAAGACTTCTTTGACGAATTTGCTGACTCAACTCATCCTCACGTTTTACTACCTTTTTCGGGGTTCATAAACCCCGCTTCCGTGGCTACGACAGCAGTCTCGCGACTCCCGAAGATTCTCGGTATCGGTTCCTTGATGGAACGGCTGTTGTCATCGGACAGAAGCCGTTCCAACCCCCAATTCACCTTGCTATCTTTATCGCCGTTTATACTAAGAATTGATTTGTACAGTTACTATAACGTGAGGCGCCTACCGTAATCTATAACCAATATGAGACGTCGATATTCAGGAGATGTCAAAGGTGTTTGTCCACATCTTTTTGATATGCGGGTTATCATATGGTCGACATGTACGACGATCAGCCGATGAGGAGACCACAGGTAACTATTTGGTCGGAACGTGTTAACAGCTCTAAAAAATCCGTCCTATGCCTATCGGACCCAAGTCGGTCTGGAAGCGTGAAGCGACCGCGCGCGTCAGGTCTTGCAGAGCACAGACATTGCTCAAAAATATCGAGTTTGTAGTTTTTTGGAACCATTATGAATAAGTCAATATTTTAGAATTGGCTGCAGTCGCTACGAAAGATCCTCCAGCACCAGATACGATTTTCCCCGTTCAACATGTACGAGAAATTCAAAGTGGTTATTTGACTTTGAAGGATTCCCAGCTCGGCTCTGGATCAGCAGAAACGGAAGACGCCACGTCACCACCATGTGTACCTAGTAAGTTAGCATCTTGGCAGGTTCATTAGCTCAATTCAAGATTTGGAACAATGCCAACTAATTTCACACTGTAGACAAAGAATCCTTGATAGGTGGATACGCTAAACCCTCCCTCTACAACCAGCTCCAGGAGAAGCGAGCTCGACCATTTCCTGGGTGGCACCCATGATCTTTCTTTTACTAGAAAGCCACCTGACGCTACCGCTCCCGCCATATTGTGTTTTTTCGGAAATTATCGTTTTGTAAAATCAAAAGTGAAACTCTGACCACGCCGAAATATAGCTCTATAACAAACCAAGTAGCTTTTCCACATGGTTTTGACACTTTTTTCACTTCATAGCATCTTACTTTGATTGAAGACGTGTTTTTTTGGCCAAACAGCTGCCCAAATGCCGGCTGTTCGTGGTCAGATCCTCATTGCCATCGTAGAGCTAAGGAGAATCTCTGTAATCAGGGAGATGCAGAACCACGAGAGCCTATTTTCGGAAACAGAGCTCGCATACTTGTCGTATAACTGCTTCGTTCTTAGGTTAGGTGGTCAACTGAAGATCGGTGCAATACTACTTTTCCAACTGCGCCATCTTCTCTTTCCCCTAGCGTTTCCNAGGGCCTCAGAACAAATTTTAAGAAAGGGCTCCAGATTAGAGGAAGCAAGATGCATTCGCAACCACGTTTCACCCATGTGGTAGTGCCCATCTAAGGGGTTCAATTGGAATCCGAACTAACGGCATTGCAGGCGATGGTGCCACATCCAACCAAATCACCACCCAAACCCCTGATACCTTATAGAGGAGGTAATGCTCTCCTAAACAGAAGACCTCAGAATTAATGATTCTTATAAATTTTCGACTCTCGGAAGAAAACTGCTGAAAATCCAATTCCCCAAAGATGGCGCACTCACGCTATAGGATCCATTTTTGTTTTATACAACAGATCACGCTCATATATAGCTCTTACCCTTCACTGTTTCAATTTAACCATTTTCATTGATATGATCCCTTTACAGGGAATTCCCCTGAAGGTATCGCTCGACTTTACATCATTGCCAAACAAAAGGCCGAAGAAAGCAAAGCGACGACGGTACCACCATCTCCTGGTGCCGCCGCTGCCGACCCATCGGCGGATCCGGCCACGAAGTTGTCGGCCGGCGACGAACTACCGCCCGTCATCGATGGACCCACTAAACCGCCTTTCAACGACACCACTCCCTTCAATGGTATCGATGTCAGTGAAGTGATGGAATTACGTATTGTAAAACCCCTTTGTGATTATTGAACGCTTTTTGTATACTGACTTGATTTCGTTTTTTATTTTTTTTTACCTTTTTTTCTTATTTTTTCTTACACACTCTGTGATTCATTGCTCGTGTACATTCGACGCATACTTGTAGTGCTAAGCACATTTTGACGTGACGGATCATTAGAATAAATGTTTTTCCGTTGTGTCAATGTACAACATAACGGTCCTGTGGGTATCGCCAGTTGGAAACGGACAACTCGTACAAAGGTAGCGACTAACTAACTCTACCTCTAACCTTGTTCCAAAAAAAGGAGGGGTTGCCTTGATAATTGAAAATATTGCCTTCAACATCACACGAACCCATCAGGATAAGCCATGCTTTCAACAAAAACAAAACGATGTAGGCATTCGAATATGCGCGCAGTCCAAAACCCCACGACAAACCACCTAACGTTGAAGCCATTACCCTCATCGTCTCGCATATTTGTTGATTCCATTAGGCCTTACTGTTTTCTGTTTTTTCAAAGCAGACCTCCTTTATTTTCTTCCTATTACTCTAAAAAAAACCCTACGTAACTGTGAAGGAAGGGCTTCAAAATCAGTCAAATAACTTATGATACAATCCCTCCCCTCAAATCGAAAAAGGTACAGGGCGATTGTTCTCATACCTTTCACCCCTGTCACTCGTTTCCCTCAAACTTCTCTTTGCGTCTCCCGAACACTTCCCATTGCCTCAGAAAAATCCAGCAAAATAACTGAGACAGGGCTCACCTTGACTATGGCGGTTGCAGCTTATCCGAGCCAGACTTTATCTTATGGATGAATTTCGATGAGATCCTATGCTTGTTGGTTGACCGGCGACTCGATTTCTTCTCGATAAGATTCGATAAGGTAAAGCCTAGAAGAAGACTAATGACCACTGATCTTGAAGACAGACGTATCAATATGCAGTAAGGATCACGTTCTATTGCATAGTCGCCAAAAACGCTTTCTTCACTTCAAGCCTACTCCCTTCTGCTTCTTCCCAGAGATACGAACCCCATACCCCCGTCAAATCAACTCTTCTACAATTGACTGTTTTGCAATTAACATGGAATGCCACATCACACATTTGGCATATCTGATACTCAGGTTGGAAAGTATAAAAGTACTTGATTAATTAAATACAAAGGTAATGATTGCCACGTCAGAGCCTGATATCACTACAAAATCTTCATTTCCCTTCATTTCTACATCGTGACTGCCCTGATCTTTCTTCAATCGCCTATTCCTCCACATAGCTAGGAGTTCTTGAATTCTCCTACCGCGTAGTCCGGAGATTGAATCCGGATCGACACTTGCCTCGACCAAACAATCCACCAGTTCCTCCGGGGATGTAAGGCTTGGTAGGTAGAGAAGAAACTATCAACTAGCCTCTACCGCTACATTTCGATAAAAGGACGATAACTCGTCCTCTGGTAGCCTCTCAATGGATACATATAGTTTATCTTATTGCATTGTTCCCTAGCTTTTCAGTTGTCCATAAGTTCATAAGACCCACTCTTGGGGACCCAAATCGGAATCTTGTCGCCCTGGAAGATGTTTCTCATTTCATCAATGAAGCGGCTACCGTCCTCAGGAGGAGCTTCCTCGATCTTTTCAAGCACTTGCTTACTACATCTTCACTGAGCTGGTGTTACTTCTCACGTGCTATCGTACTTAATTTATCGCAACAACATGACATCGTTTAGATGAAGTCAATGGTGACTGTCCATGTCTTTTTGATATTTGGTTTATCGTATGGGGGAGTTGTTCGACGACCACCTGAGGAAGTCGGCTCAGGTAATTCACTCGAGTCTACCCAAGAATTGCTCAATCGCTTCAGGAGCATACAGACGTTCTTGCGCTTTTGTAGACAGAAACACTGAGTTCGTTAACCCTAGTACCCAAAAGTGCCAAAAGTGGTCATGTAAAGAATGTTAACAAGTGGGATGAGATCCAGCTGGATCAAGGACCTGTTGAGGAGGACATCTACAGTCTGATCTGAATTTCGTCACGACTTGCCTGCGTTCATCGTCAGGTTTTTGATATACCTTTCTGATGCAAGTCTCGAATACTTCTTTCCAATCAGTCACTCATTTTGGCTACGCCGACATGCAGGCTAGCGACCGCACAGGGTATATTACTAGGGTCACAATACGTAGCTTTGCCACAAACCTAGTAATACTTCAGTGAGAAATACTTATCAGCGAGGGACATCAGTGTAAATTGTGCACTATCATGGGAAATTCAGTTCATAAACGATTGCAGTGACAACAAATAATCATTCTGCACCGGATAGCAATCAAATAGATCGTTATGTGCGAGAAATTCGAAGAGATTCCAAGAACTCAATGCTCAGTAATGGACCAACCAAAACGGGAGACCCGTGCATTCTAGGTGAGTTTAACAACTCAGAAACTTCCTGAAGCCACTTATAAGTTTCTAGAGTTGACATAGCGCCATGTCAGGACCTCTCCCTCTGCTCTCCTCAGGTTCGCAGCTCTCGGACGTCGCTCTCCAAGAGCATCAACTTTTCAGCTCGATCATACTTCAATTTAACTCTGTAATATGTAACCTTAAAGGCACAGTTCACGATAATTTTGAGGTACAACTTTTTATTCAGAAAGCGGAAGTATAGGTTGGGAGTAGTTCGTCGGTAGTGAAGAAAGCGAGAAAATTAGCCGAATTTGTATAAAATTAGGCTCCCCAAAGGTAGGAAAAATAGAGGTTGGACAAGATACCGTGACAGAAATAACTTGGAAGTGGTATTCGGACGAGACTCACTGTTGTTATGGGTCATGACAAGTTGTTTGAACTTCCTACAAAGGTTCCTTGCGAATGGCACAGCCTCTAGTGCCGGTAAAACTCCTCCGAGGATACACACGGTACAATCTTTGAGCCTTTATAACACCCTAACTAAGCCGTTTTCCGACCTGATAGCGCCAGATGGTATACAAGGGGGCCTCAAATTCATCCTATGGGGTAATCGCAGAAATCGCTTTTATCGTGAACTGTGCTTTTAACTGTAAAAAGTTACTTTCATCTGATCTCCGCGTCCATTTCTTCAAGCGATCTTATACCGAGCTCTTCAGCCAAACAGCTATCCCCACTACTATCCAGCAGCTAGTGTAAGGCAGAGTGCCGT
>UZAF01020792.1:0-16144 GCA_900617895.1 Haemonchus placei | reverse complement strand
AATCTGATCTTTTGTGTTCTGTAAAAAAGATACGGACAGCCGCCCCGAAGAGCTAGTTCATGGGGCAGTTTTTCTGCACGATTTTTATCCCCGCATGAATGAATAGAATATAAGTTTTCTTCGTAAAAAAAAGACATACGTAATGCTTACGCTTGCATGCTATGCTAATGCTTGAACACTAAACGGCTTATCGCCCTGTGTCGTCCACTTAAGTTGATATTTTTTGAAGTGATTTTTTGTCTTCCACTTTGGATTCTTGTAGTCATTGTAAGTTTCACTATGACTAATACTGTAATTAAAATTATTATTGTTACTTATAATTTTTGAAGTCTGTGAACATTCTATATCCCTGTGATTATTACGGATTTACTTGTGAATTATCAATGAGCTTATAAAGATTCTAACAGTGCCTATCAATTGTTCTACTGCAATGGTGAGCTTCCTCACAGTATTATTTCCCTCTCTGTTTTTGAGTAATTGATTGAAAAACCTCGAGAAGTGAATCTGCTCCTCCTATCAGCCCCGATGAGGTGGAGTACGTTGTTAAAAGTAGAGGAAGGAGGTTCCAAGAGATTTTGAGCAGTTATCCAGTGGGAATGGTAGCAAGCTCGTTGAGATCTATGTAGGCATGATACGGTGGTTTTTTTTATCTCGCCTGCTGATTGAAAAGTTGGTCTGCAGTTGGGTGGGAGTCTAGGAGATATCAGTTTAGTTAGGAGTCGTTTGAAGCGTTAAGGACAAGAAATGAATAAATAAATACAACTACTGCTCTTGCCTTGATTTTCTCCACTGCCTTTACAGGCACTTATGGACAGACGTTTCCTCTTCCACATTTCTCACTGCAACGAGGGTTCACGCTGGAGCCTCGTGAAGTTAAACCTTCTGCTTGTTGGTAAATCACTAACTATGAACCTCTTCTACCTGGTCAACACCATCCCAGACTCATAAGTCTTGTTGTGAAGCATCGTTTGAAAACTGAACTCCGCATTTGTCCGAGTTNAGAAATGAATAAATAAATACAACTACTGCTCTTGCCTTGACTTCCTCCTCTGCCTTCACATGCCCATGGACAGACGTCCTCGTAAAGTTCCATCTCCTGCTTGTTGGTAAATCACTAACTATGGACCCCTTCTACCTGGTCAACACCATCCCAGACTCATAAGTCTTGTTGTGAAGCATCGTTTGAAAACTGAACTCCGCATTTGTCCGAGTTTTACAGTAATGTTACCGTGATCTGCTGGACTTCGCATTTTTTTCAACAAATTTTTTGCCAGAGCTCACTACATGGTGAGATGCATAAACACACTTGACGACTAGCAAAAAATCGTGCCTCCCACTTTAGCCATCGCCGTTATGCCACCTTTGAAGGGTAAACAAATCGGAAAAATGGTACTATCATGAAAAAATAGAACGGTAGAGACGTCTCAGTGTGCAGAAAACACTTCAATTGCGAAAATTACCAAATTTAATCATACAATATTAAATTTATTCGTTTTTTATTACAGTATCGTGACATTCCATCAAACGCCTTGCAGGCGTTCTTACGAGCAAGCTCATCTATCCGAGTGATTCCTATACCATCTATTTGTTCATGGCGATGGTTCCGGATTCTGGCCAACACTCGTTTTTGACTGGACGAGATCACCCTTCCGTAAGTTAACTCGTCCAAATCCTCCTCCATACACATCGGCATTCGTCCTTGCGAATGCGGCCAACGAGCGAATGGTCAAGCCATTAAGCAGTTCTGTAGCCTTATCCTAGAAAGAATTATTTTCTAACCTTTGAGATGGACTTAACGAACTGCCAGCTTCTCTAGATGACCGTTCAATAATTTTAAAATTCTGCCAATTTGGAAAAATCGCACCCATACCTCTTCTTCCCCATCATTGATATGACTACAGTAACTGCAACGACTGATCTTCCTCGATGGTCGTCGTGAAGGCTGAAATTGTTATTTTTGGTGAATATCCGTCAAGGTTCTATTTACTTTGGCTTTCGGAACATAGGAAGCTAAGAGCGAGCGTTTACGGCGTGGGAGGGTGATAACCGAATCGGGTGTTCTAGTGCCAATGTAACGGTGGTTGTACTGCGCTGCAATCGATATTGNGACGAGATATGAGATTGAGATATGACAAAGTGGGACCACTTCGATAATTGTTCTACTACCGCCCGGTCAATTGGTTTAAAAGGGAAGAATCAATGCTTGGCGGAGCGCTCGGGAGTCTTGGTGTAGTTGCAGTAGGACAGAACAGTGTCACTCTCCCCCCTCTCCGTCCCCCGAGACTCCGAGACTGCACAGACTTTTTGTGAATTTCAGGCGAGCAGGCGCATGCTTTTGTTCTCCTTTTAACCTTTTTCCAGCCTATTAGCCTATCAATCCATAGAACTTACCTGAGGCTCTTCGCGGGGTTTAATCTTCGATGTCATCCGATCAATAGAATTTTCGAGAAGTGTAAATGCACCTTAATGTAGGAAATATACCTCGCGAATGCTGCATATCAATAAAAGCAGTGTGCTCAAGACTGAAAAAAGCTTACCAAATACCCCGTTTTCTATGCAGATATACGTGGCACGGTTGACCACCTTCATCACTGGCATTCCGAAGAAGAATAAGATGGAGATGATTGGGTGGAACTGAATGGACAACGATGACGAGTGCTGTTCGCAAATCAAATGCCAAAACTCCTCTCTTTTACAGCGCTACTTGGCTATAGCTGATGCCTTGCCAGACCTGAGTCTGACGTTAAAATAAGCCATTACTTTCAAACTCCCAACTCTCGAACATTTTACACGACATGCTACTGAGGTCACAAATTACATTGCCGTGACATACACTGACGTTTTTCCGTAGAAAGTATAAGATCGTAAATCCCTACCGTTGCATTGTTGGGCATAATATCACCCAAGCCGATTGTCGAAATAGATATATAGGAGAAATAAAGAGAAGTGAAGAACGATAGACCACTGTGTGGTATGTAACCCATCCAATCATCGAATAAATAGATAAATGCCGCAGCAAATAAGAGGTAACCTAGATAAGCAGACTTTGAAGAATGAATTAACAAAAAAAATGAATTGGCCTGTTAGTAGGCAACCCCGATTGCTGCTTCCTGTTGACAATTCGAAATTCTATACTAAACTAGAATCAAAAGAAACTTTACCACTTACCTGCTAATAACATAAGGCAAAACTTTATTGGCAGAGATATCATGCTGTCCTCGTGCGGTTCCAAGTATCCCATTGTTCTTCTGAAAACAACTTTCAGTGTCTAAAATAACGGAAAATTTACGACCTACACAAAATCATAGCGTAACGCGCCGCAACCGCTTGCTTTCTTGTCATATATTGCGTACAAACTATCTAACACCTAGTTTGCTTGGCGGATAACTCAATTAGGAAGTGCCTGCGTGAGGAGGGCGAGCAATATGGGCCAGTAGAGGGGTCTTAGTTTGAAAAAGAGCGAGGCTCTTGGCTGGCTGGGGCAAGTAGGATGCTAGCCCATTGAACGGAGCAGGGAGTGGAAAAACGGTGTAAATTTGAAAAGACAAATGAGAGCTCAACCAAGTGGACAGTAACGGACACATAAACTGTTGAGAATGCTAGATGATGGCGTGACTGAATGATTGCAGAGCTACTGAAACCATTATGCGCTATCAAAGCTTACTTGATAATAGATAGATATTTGCCGCTGTTAGTTGATGTAGCATGCCAGTCCAGATGAACTGATGAAAAGCTAGTGTTATGCCAACAAATAAAAACATGTAAATAAAAAAAATAACGTTACTAGTAAGCTTCAAATTTCAAGTGTCCTTCAACAACTGTCAACAATGCTCGCTCACCGATTTGGAGGAAATAGCGCAGCACTGAATTTTTGCTGAAGACCTCGCTCTCTCTGACTTCATCGCAGATTTTTTGTACCACAAGTGGTGCGTCTGATTTTATTTGCTATATTTATACATGATTTTCATAGCTCGCTCTATTCGAGGTGCAGAACGGACCAAGAAGATCAGACATAGCATCACGACTTCTTGCACAAATCGCGAATGGAAGATACTTGTGGACCGGAACGCCGTTTCTCTATACAAATGGCAAACGGGTGAGTACTAATTAATGTGGCATTCAAGTTACTGTAATAACGTTTCCTTTTTCGGCAGGAGGAGCTGGAGAGGCGAGGAGAAGGGAGGGTGTAGTGAGTGAAGTATTTAGGTGTTAGACTGCTGTATTGGAGAAGCAGCAAGGAAAAGGAGGGATATGAAGAAGATGAAGGAATCAACTATCACACCGCCATATAAACCCTTACACAATAATAAACATCTCCATCCAGCTGGATTAGCAGGGAGCAGGGGTTCAAAAGCACGATAGCGCAGACGGGTCGAATTCTCTTACGAGGAACCGTATTTTGGTCAGAGCAGCATAAGCCACACTAGCCCCTAAGTCGATGCTTTCTTCGAACTTGAGCCTGTATAGGTGTGTAGGTAGGAAGAACAGGTAACAACCTTCCCCATTGCCATGATTCTTCCTTGAGCTCTTCAAGTGGGCCGAAGGAAATCCAATTTAAAAAACCTTGGGATATAACGACTCATTCAACTCTTTAGGTACTTACCGGAACTTAACTAGTATGTGAGCATAGACTTTAGTTATGCAAACAAGTGTTGCTTGACCAAGATCACGAATCACCACCAAAGTGATTGGAATCGTCAGCATAGAATACCACATAACACATATCCGACCGAGCATCGATTCGGCAGCTATTGAACCTAAATCAATAGGACTGAATTCGTCCATTGTGATCCGGATCCGCCGTCTAAAAGATTCAGGCCTGGTGACATACCGTAACCAGTCGTCGTATATAAATTCATCGAAAAGAAAAATGCACTAGCATATGTCCATTTGAAATTTTCTGCATCCGACGCTTTCCAGTACGTACTGCCTTCATACAAAGACTCGTCTTTCAATAAGGATATGTAAGTAGACTGAAATTTCATTATGGTAAGAGCTTCCGGAGAGCAATATCTGTATTATTTCCTATTACAGTCCCTTATATTCAGTCATTACTATTTGTTATTACCAATTTTCTTTATGAGCATTGATACTTTCAATATTACTATCCTAACGCTTACCTTCACAAATTCTTCAGCCGAGCTCATGTTGGCAAATATGTCAGTACCGTTTTGTAATGACATCAGTTGTCCAGCAATGATGAGAACTGATTTGTCGAGAGCAGCCTTACGTTCAGTCACTAACTTAAAAGGAATATTAAGTGTTCTAGCAAAATAAGAAACAGTTGGTGAAAAATAGGGTCTCGCTGTCTGCCATTTCCGTTCTTGAATGGGCATGTACAAGAATTTCAAGCAGGGTTGAAACATTCCTTGCTTGATTCCTAGAGCTCAGGTAACGAGCCCAGGTCATAGGAAGCGATACTTGGCTCTGTTCCATCCCTACCTTTTCATTTTAGGCCCAAGGTGGGAAGAATGCCTGTTTTTGATAGATTCTTATGGAGTTGAAGCGGAGCTGAACAGTAGCAGGAATTTTCTCAGTTTAGAATCGTAGGCACCTTTTTCTACTCGCCCTTTCTACCTGCACCTTCCTCTCCCACAGGTTGAGAGCATGGGGACTGACCTAAGTGGACAGGTCAATAGGAATCTGGCATCAAAGTTTTATAAACGTACGTGATGTTCATGTTTTGCCTCTATAGTGAAGAACATTGCTGCTCCGAGGAGTGTGTAAACAAGTACAAGTATAAGCATACATAAATGCCGGAAACCGTATTTTCGCCGATTGTGCACCAGCCAATAGATAGAGCGGTTGAATTCTGGAAACACTTCGGATGATGAATAGGATCTAAAAGATGTCTCTAAACATAGCCACACCAGCACCAACCACCCCACTTATTCATTCCTTGAAAAGGTCTTCCCCAGAACGGAATAGCATGATGACCCTTTCGGGGTGACAACTAGGCTTATTTTTCCAATAACTTGTAGGCAGGGAGCAAAATTAGACTGCGAGCATCCATTCAGGTGATTCCCGGTATAAAAAAGGGCTTGATCTTGTAAAAAGAAAAGAGTCGGTGTGGAGGATAAAACATAGTACGGGAAAGTAAAGGCACTGTTCACGATAATTTTGGGTAATCTAGATTATGACAAAAAATCAAAGATGTGATGGAAAATAGTGCGATGAAGGCGAAGAAATCGCGTAGAACGGTGTTGCCAAAGTGAAAAAAAAGCTTCAAGAAATAGTTAATAAGGATGCTGTATTAGATTGAGACCAGAAAAATGAAGAAGAATGAGAAGAGCCATACAATATATTTCATTGCGTACGTGTGGGTCCTAGTTGGAATGACTGACTACGGTAAGCAGAAAATTATTCACTCATAAGCACAAGTTAACAAAAAATCCCTAGTAACGGCAAAATAGCATACCTTTTTCAGTCTCTGTGGGTAAAAAATTGAATGAGGCATTGCAGCAGCAAAAAGAATCACNATAAGGATGCTGTATTAGATTGAGACCAGAAAAATGAAGAAGAATGAGAAGAGCCATACAATATATTTCATTGCGTACGTGTGGGTCCTAGTTGGAATGGCTGACTACGGTAAGCAGAAATTCATTCACTCATAAGCACAAGTTAACAAAAAATCCCTAGTAACGGCAAAATAGCATACCTTTTTCAGTCTCTGTGGGTAAAAAATTGAATGAGGCATTGCAGCAGCAAAAAGAATCACACAGAGTAAACGTATGGAGAAAAACATTGCCTTGTTACTAGGCGATCAGCTGATTGTGTGTGGGTCCTAGAGCGAATATTGCAATCTGTATCGCCTCGACACTCGTCTGACGTGACATCGATCGAGGAGCGGGAAGTCCGAGCGATCCAGTAGCGGGGCACCCATTTATGCCCTGGCTGTTGAGTTCTTGGGCTCGACAGCGTCCTTCCTGTTTCCTTGGATGCTAGTGGGTGATCCTAGGGGGAGAACCCAGAAACCATTTTTGACGTGAACTGTGCCTTTAACCTGAGCCCGAAAATTCTGACTTTTAGAACTGTACTTCAAACTCTATAGCAACCATGACAAGATTGTGGCTTCAGATGGAAGTTCAAGTCAGAAGCATAAGTAAATGCATTCAGATCTGTGCCCTCTAACTCACGTCTTGTTGTCAAATGTGGATCTGAATTTGATGAAGCCTTGTTGTTGTTTGCTGCTAGCGCCGTACGTTTGACAATATAATCCGGTGTACCGAATAACGAATCGTAGTTCTTTTCTGAAACGATAGAAAGTCTATAGCTAGAGACATGGCGCATCCAAACGCGGAACCTGAGCTGTCAAACATAATACCCGGCCCAACTCAATAGCCAGCTTACCGTTATGAAAGCCATTTGCAAGTCGGTTATAGTATTCATTGACAGCTTTATAGAACTCCGGATCATGTTTGCTGGCACTGGTTGAGGGATTGGATGTGATCGTATTCGTTTCAGACCCTATCGAATTCTGTTTGCTTAACATCGCATGTTCCTTGGCAGTACCATGCAGTGAATGCTTCCGCAATGAACGTTCAGAAAAGCTGTGCGACCGTGCTTTCCTAAAAGGATCGCACTCAGAGGTGAGGCGAGTAAAGTACGAGTTTTTGAACCTAATGAGACCCCTTCTCTTTCGTAAAATTTTAAGAAAGATGTGTGTTTCGTGTACACATTGTCATTGTAATTGCCTATCATCCAATTAGCAAGGATGTTAGGGATGTGGGCGGAGCGTCCAAGCCAGCCCCAGGCAGACACGCCCATTTTGCAGTGTTTTCTCTTTTCACACGGCTTATTCTAGGTGGGAGTCGAGTTTGATTTATCCATCGAACAGGGAGATAATATAAACTTCTAAGTAGGAAACAACAATAAACATCAGTTGAAATAAGTATCACAAGATTATGTTACTTATTTGGGATCGATAACAATTAATAAATATTAAATATGAATAGCGAAAATAAGTACAACAAGAATGGACGAATGTTAAGCGTTTTTATTGAAAATGTCTTACATCAGTACAAAGACATTCATCAAAAGATGACGTCTCTTCGGACTTCTAGGAGGAGCGATTTTTATGCTCCGCCCACTCACTTAGGGTAACATTCACCTCCCGGAAAATCAGACTTCTTTCAAAAAGAGCAATAGCTAAGGTAATTTTTTGGAAAAAAAGGATTTTCTGGATTAAATAGTTCATGAGCACCTCTTTTGTCGTGGAGTGAATATCGATGGGTTTGTGTCACCATTAAGCGATCTGGAAGTTGAGCATTCATTTATTTATTTTCAAAAATCACCCTAAGGCGTCTATTAGAGCAGTTTTCTGAGAATGTTCCAAGTAGGAGCGGTACAATTGTCCAACGCACCGAGAAATCTGTTCTGCACAAACGCTGTTCGTTCGAATTGGATGGTCCATACGATCTGAGGCATATGTGTGTATGTTTCCATCCCAATCGTCGTATTCTTCGCTAAGTTCTGAAGTGTTTAATCGTTTTTAGCAGCCTGTGGTGAAGTAGTTGTCAATTCCTTCACAAAACAACTTATATGGGCAGATTAATACTGATTGAACTTTATTTATGACACTAATCTGAGTGAACCTGACCTCTCTATCTTATGCATCCGTCAGCTCTCTAATTTTGAGCTGATTTCAGGCTCGTCGGCCACGGTCGGACAAGGCGCAGAAATGAGGGCGATCAGGAACTAGCTCACCCTATGGGCCCATCAAACCGCGGACCACATGTTTGTAATGGTGTTTGAGGTGAGCGAAGATTCTTCAAAACTTCCTTTAACATGCTCCTTTTGTAATCTAAAGAATAATCCGAGTTACGGATGGGAAGTGGACCTAATTCCCTCAGTATAGTTCTTGACGAAGGTGAAGGGACAGAAGTCAAGCTAACACACAGTTGATACGTTTACAGACAAGAAAGTCCTGACTTGAGAATTGACAGCAGTTTTTTGGTCATACTGATTAGTTCATACCTATAATTTCATTTATTGAAGCTTCCCAAGTACTATACCCTACCAATATACTTTTTCAATGAATCAAGCGTGATAAAATTGAAGCAAAGAAGGGTTCACAATACGAGAAACTAACGTCTTGCCTGAGGAATTGTCGAACACAGTTGGTAAGGAACTGTGCATAGTTGTGGGAGTGGGTGATAAGTAATAAATGTGTTTGTGATCAGAGCGACTCGCTACCACATCGAATTTCTCTCACCTTCGAAAGTTTTCAACGCTCCGACGGTCGTCGGATTGCTGTCGACTGGTTGAATGGCCTCAAAAAGACTATTGAACGCAACTTCGTTCACCTGTTCCTTACCATTAAAAAGAGGAAAATTTATGGCTCACCTTCAGTTCTTCGCCTTTTTCCTCCTCTATTGTCATTTCGTTTCTCCCCTCTATGTCGGACAACTGAAATCAGGTGGTTTACTGTTTGGCAGAACCGGAATCTGAAGTGAGACGTACGGTCACCTGGTCGCTTTAGTCTGGAGTATAATAGTGATGGCATGGGAAAGGCAAAAAAATATTGGAGGCGAAGATTGCCTTGTGAAAGAAGTGTAGACTTATGTGTGCTCTCACAAAGGCTACTAGCTCGATCCCAACTGAAGCAGAGGACAGTTCCTGTGGAAGATTGCAAAAATGGCGTTGGTAGCTGCGGCAGGCTCATGTTATAAGGCAGCCTGATGGAAAAGCCTAGTCAAAAACCATGTTTGAAGTCCATAAAGCCGCAAGGATATAATGCTACGCGTAACCAGGAAGTTGCACACAGGATCCCCGCCTGGGTTTTGTGGACAGCATGCGAGGGCTATAGAGGAATAAACCATCGAGGCTAAAGGACAGTTCGAATTGAGGCTCTAAACGTTGAAGGGTCTACTGGGAAGTCCAGAAAGATTGCTCGTCAAGGGGCATCCATGTCATTGGCCTTTGGGAGAGAAGCTGGAAAAGAGTCAAAAGAAATCGGGAAAGTGTCAAGCTCAATTGAAATGAAGGAGACAAAAAAGAAGTGGTGTAGCCACAACATTGTTGATGCAACTCAAAGATGCCATTTCTCCCATCAATAGGAACAGTGATGGGGGCATGGCTGTGAAGAAAGACACAAAGAAGTTACTAAACGATAACATCAATGTACGCACCACAGGCCAGCTGCCGGAGGACGAAAGAGATGAATTCAGTAGAGCTTTGATGATGCCATCAAATCATTGCTAGGTACTTCGCTGGTCCCGTGATATCGTAGAAACAGCCTCCAGGTGGAGGCGATGGCTAGCCCAATCCATCTTTGGGCTAAGGAGACGGAGGTGGTACAGATGCTGGAGGAGCAGTAATGTAGTTCTCGCCCTCAAGCAGAATGAGTATGCGATGGAGTGTTCCAACCATCGTGGAATCCGATTCTTGCAAGGCATAAACCTTCCTTGCCACATGGTCTACGATGTATGCCATCTTCATAATAAAACAAGTGATGAGGAAGTATTGTGAAAACCATAGGCCCTATCAATCAGCTTTCCTCCACCTGAAGAAGGCACATAACCGCTCATCGCGATCAGTACTCTGATTAGTGCTCCGAGAAGTTCATGACATCTAACCTCTCTGTTTAAGAACATAGACGTTGAGCCCAAAACAATATTATAAGCCTCATAGAAAGAACATGAATGATGAAGTTACTCCAAGATCAGCCTTCAACACGTTCCTCTACCTACTACCACAGGTTGTCATCACAATGAATGGATGGATCACTGAGAACCACTGTATATGCTGATGACATCGTACGGTTAGTGAAGAGATAGTAAGAACTTCAGAACAGGCCACATAAATGGCCGTTCAGAACGTTCCAACATAGAATATGTAGCTCTGGGCTAAATGTAAAGAAGACTGAGTTTCTGAAGTCGGAGGAACGCATAAAGCCAATCGTTCATTGGAGGAGGGGCTGTTGAAAATGCATGGGCTCTAACATCTGGGTAGCGTGGATCAGGTTGTGAAGACTCGAATCGCATGGCATGAATAGAATTGAGAAAGTCCTGTGGCATCATCTGCCACCAGCAGTATTGCAGAAGACACCTACAGAGAAGTGGTGTCATAGGAGCCAAGATTCAAGAGAGGCAACTCCATCAAGCAGAAATGGGGATGTTGAGATGTCTGGTGGACACGACCGGGTTGGATCTGAAAGAAAGACGTCAGGACAGTCATGGAAACGACCTCAGCCCAGCTCAAGATGTGCCTATGATGATATGCTCAAGTAGCCCCTGAACCCATTTTTTAAGATGAGCAATGGAATTTCAAGCTCAATTGAAGGGAACATAAGAAGCACCATGAAAGACATGGGGAACGGCAGAAAATGCCGCGGACAAAGGGATTGGGGGCGACAAACAGAAACAGTGGATTCGGCAATGATATCTAGCTAACGGCAGAAGAAGATGAAGAAGACATGAGAAAAGTGATGAATCAGGTTATTTTTGCAGTTAAATCGAATTTCAGTGCTTGGTGCAATGAAAAGACGCGTCGCACTGTTTAAATTATATATCCCATCAAGATCTATCAAAATGTATTTTCGAAGATTCATGTGTGTTGCTTTAGTGCACATCCAAATGCCTGTGTTTTTTGTGCAAACGTTGTACAGGGTGTCCCAAAATTATTTGCGCCAAAGTTCAGTAATTTTTAAGGTAGAAATAATCTATCAAATTCACATTACCTATTATTAATTAGTTGCATAAGAAGATCTCCTTGCAATATGCATGGTTGCTGATGTGGAACTCCAATTATCTTTCAGATGGAGGAAGCTCATTCAATGCCACTTGCAATCATTGACGCGCGAGAAGTGGAAGGGCGTTATGAAATTCTTTGGNGAGAAGTTTCAAATATATTGCTATAAATCGGCGCAAATAATTTTGGGACACCCTGTACATGGCTCATACCTCCATAACTGTTTTTCGTTTTTCAATGTTTCAATGTAATTCCCTGCTCGAAGTTTGAGAATGAGCGAAGCTATCCAAAAGGGACGATGCGTACAACTCCAAAAGTTCCGAAAGTATTTAAAAAATCTCTGTCAAGGTGGTACCAATCCTTGGGTTTGTAAATCTGTTCTGATCCTCAAACAGATGGTTTGGCAAGCTGAGAGCTAATTTCCACCGTGTGCCATAAAGTCAGTGTACTTGGGCTCAAGAAAGGTTGTAGTAGCCGCTAAAAAGGAGGATACCCTGCTGGACGATATGAGCGCCTACTAAAAAGCTGCTCCCCTGGGGAATCACTGCAATCCGTCGAAGATGCGCCCTGCTCTCAGTTTGGTTTCGGATTTGTGGGAGCCCTAGGCAGATGTACCAACCATGCCATAGTAATTTTTTCAGGACTGGATCAATGTATCTAAAAGAACTAGGCCACGCTCGCAGGGATGTTTTGGTCCAGGGTCCAGACATATAAGAATTTCGATCAAGATGTTAGCGACGCAACTTGCCACTGTTGCGTCTGCCCCCAGGAGATCATACAGCAAGGAAGATAACAAAAGGTATTTTAAAAAGTGAAGATTTATCATAGAGACCTCCAAGGTCGTTGTTATCAAAAATCTGAATTCAAAATTTGATTCGAAATTTAAATTTTAAATGAATCTTTCGTTGCCTGCCAAGAACTCCGATAGTCTGCTCATTCAATTCACCTTTGCTTCTTGATCCGAGAAAACCTGCACTTCACCATAATCTTATGCGGAATTAGGGAGATAGAAGAAATGAAATCTTTCACAGAGAGACCCGGCAAAGTCAAAGTTCTCACTTTAGCTCTTTACTACGCCCCACACAGTTGAACTTTTGTCTCGCACAAAAATCAAAAAATCATTCAATCACAGTCCGTCTGCCCTTATTCTCCGTCGGTTCGAATGTGTCCTTGTTGATTTCGTCGACAATCGACTGAATAGACTTTGAAGTCATTTGCAGACTTCAAATCAACAACCGACAAAGTAATCTTGCTTCCTATGAACCGCCTACATCTTACTATTTACTATAAACATCCTTAATTGTGCCTCATCAATGTTGCCCTATCTGGGAACTTCCGTAGTCCCGTTAAACACCACAGCGCTCGCCATTGAGCAGTCCTTTTTTGTACCCACCACGTATTAGACTTCTACCCATATTGCAATAACATTTGGTGTCCTAGGCAATGTACAGGCCAGAATTTTCTTCTCCCGGTAGCGCATGTTTGAACTGCTAGAGGCTGGCTGGTTGTGTTTTTCTTCCATTTTCACTTATTATGATTTGATTCCAAAAAAAAATTCAGGTCCATCTTGTTTCCTTCCGTGAGACAATCCACCCCTCCAAGCAATCAAGTGGCTTACAGCCAGCTATAATTCTAGGGTTGAAAATGAAGCTTTCCACCACTTGAAAACCAGTTTCCATGTAGTGATAAACTTTGTTATATGACTTCAGTGTGGTAACCGATCTATGACAAAGTACTTCGTAGTTTTACGAGTCATTTCAAGGACAATTTCTTCCATTTAGAAATAGCTCCACGTGAAAAAAGTTAAGGGGTCAATGTCAGGCTGGATAATATCGAAGGAAACCCGGCGACCATTTTCGAGTAATCAGCTTTAAAACTAAGAACAAACGGACTGATCACTCAGTACGTAGATATCACTGAACATAGCTATGTAATTATTCACTGATACTTGAAAGTCTTGGAGTCATCCGACGTCATCCGATCCCGTCTGGGAGATGCGCCCCCATATTGGAAGGCCTGGTTGGCCTAAGCGGATAGCGATCCTGGGTTCGAACCCGACAATGCGTGTGTGGTAGCGCGCCGCTTGCCACTACACCACTTCCACCCATTGTTTTGGACAATGTAAAATTTATCTAGGGCCATTAACATAGACTGGTAAAAAGTAGTGAGAAATTCTTGAAGTGTTCTAAGTAGTTTGAAAATCAGAAGTGTACAAATTTTGAAAGCTTCTAAAATTGAAAAAAATAAAACGACTAGGGGGGGGGGGGGGGCGCACTCGAGGAACGACAGAGGTCTGAACAGGGTTATCACTGATTATCACTGGTCAGATATCATATTATGATCATCCGAAAAACTTAAAACAAAAGTGGCGTTTGATGATTTTTCCAAAAAGAACTTTGATCGCGACCTTTATTCATAAAAAGGTTTTGTTTAAATATTTTTTAGCACTAAAAGGAACAAATAGATCCCAATAAAGCTCCGCCGAGCGTCTAACATGTTTCCTTCGGCTCGTTTCATATGCGCATATGTTTTCTTTTAAATGGAAGGTACTAATATCAATTATAATATTGATATTGATTCAAACTTGAAAAGGAAATCTCTACGGGCATATGTTACATTTTCAATTACATATGTATGATGCCGATTAAGAGACCAAAAAAGGAGTGGTGGCCATATGTGGCTGGAAAAAGGGGTTCTTTTTTATAATTTGAATTATTCTTATTTTCTATTATTATTTATTATTATTACCATTTTTAATATTTATAACAAATTTTATTGTAACACATAGCTGTAGTTAATATCATATAAATTATCATTCATCGTATGTAGGCGGAACAAATGCGTTGATTGGACTTCTCAAGATGCCCCATGCAATCGGAAACCTAAGAAAAAGACGCCAAGTGACCCGCATCACTCTACCGAAGTCCAGGTTAGTAGTTTTGATGGCGCATTTTGTGTTTCTGCTTTTTTTTCGCCCTTTTTCTACATTAATTTGTCCTCTGAAAAGTTACCAATGAACTTTTCCCAGTGAAGAATCATTATGGTCGGCTCCGAGTCTATATCAAAGTAGTGCGATTTCCTTTTTCCCCTCCCAATGCCTTCGCTCGGACAGTAGTAAACAGAAAAAGCCATCCACAAGTGGGTTGACCAGGGAGTGGGCTTCGGCTCAACCCTTTGCTCAGAACTTGGGTGATCCTTATAGCATCTGATCTAATTCTTCGGCTGCTGGACAGATACGCTTGTTCTATTCACTACGAAGTGCCTGAATTCCAAGGAAATGTCGTGCATTACTACAGTGATGCATTGTCATACGATCATGTCAGCAAAAGTGTCTACGGAGGGAAAAATGACTGCTATCAGGGCACAATGTCAGAAATACAGACAAAGAAATATATAGAGTCATCTCTTTGCAAGCTACAACAGAATGGGATAATGAATAAAAACATTCGACGCTTTTCAAATACTTGGTTACGGTAGGAGTATTCAAGAAAAATATTTAAGAAAGTTGTCGATGTTGCGTATCTTAACTCTACTTCAAGCATACATTAGCAACTGATCTGATCGGTCATATCACATAACCTAAAGACCCGTCAGAGACCAATTCTACCTTTTCTAAGTCGGCAGATATGACTTGTATGCCCGGCTACGAAGGGTTTCAAGAGTGGTGATCGGCTGATTCGTTAGAATGCCACATTGGAGAGACCTCCGTGACGACACGGTGCGACATGACAAAAGGGCAAGTAACATTAGAGTTCACCATATATTACAAACATAGACAAATTCCTTGATAATTCTCAGAACTAGTCAGATGCGGACTGACAAGTAGCTTGAGAAACCGAAAAGAAAGTGGAACATTTATGAAAAACACTAGGGAAGATAGCTGGTAAAATCGTTAAACGTCGATGGAAATTTCCCATCAAATTTTTGGTGTAGAAAAGGGCATTTCTCCTAGGAGGAAAACAGGTTCTGGATTGGAATAAGGCGTACATTTGCAAGAAAATCTCATTAATCAGAACGATAGCGACACATGGTATGGCTATACAGTATACGCCACCTAATCGGACTTAATTCGAATTCACAGCCCCGTTGGAATGCATATTCTGTACGAACCGCAAATAAATACTTAAGACTCCCTATTCCTCCAAATTTGACCACTGGAAACAAAGTCGAAGAAAAAACATTGGTTCGTTACTATGTGCTTACTAAGGTGCCCCGCTTGTCAAGGGATGACATTTGAAGGGAGAGACGACTTTCTAGGAGGGATTTCTCGTCCAGAACTGTCTGAATGATCTCTATCTCCTAGACGAAGGCGAAAAAGAGCGATGGAAACAGTTGTGAAAAGGATGAACTTGAAAAGTATCTAATAAGGCCGCGTTATGATCAGCGCGTGATATTGCGGCAGTAATGGCGATGATGACGATTGCGTAAAGACGCCGTCGACAATCAAATTACA
>UZAF01020791.1:0-16149 GCA_900617895.1 Haemonchus placei | reverse complement strand
TTCCTGGTCTCGAGACTGTAATCCCGATCCTCCCAGTCGACTCAGGTTCTAACTAATTAAGCTTGGAGGGATTAGGAATTTGTTGTCCTTTGCGAGTATCGATCTAGGGTTCGATCACCGATTGATGTGCTCGATACTTCGCACTGCATCATCTCCTTATAATGGAGTTGCGGAAACTTTAACGGGGATTCTTTATTGGGAGAACGCGGGTAGTACTCCCCAAGAATCGCGTTGCGTTGGTCTCACCTGATCATGCCGAGTCGCGCGCCATGGAGGTAATGGTTTGATTCCCCAGTGCCAAGGGAATTCATGGAAAACTGTTTCACCATATTAAAAGGTCTCCTTGAAAATAATGAGGTGAGAACAAAGCTTATTTTTCCGATAAACCATGACTCAATAGTTTCTTCTGGTGCAGAGAGGCCGCAACGTAAGCGCATGTGAAAAGATCTCGTTGGTACCCACAATGATATACATTTTTCTAATTAAACAAAAATTTGTCAGATATAAAAGTGGAAGAGATGTTCGCCCTATGCTTCCTCGCGGTTCTCAAACGAGTTTCAAAAATTAAAAGTGCTGTACAGGGAGTTCAGGTTTGAATGCCTCTCAGTCCTCCTCACGTGCAGCCAGAGCCGAAGATTTCTTATGCGCTCTTCCTGTCCTTTCAGTAATAGCTATGTGATGAACACAGGGCTCCGCAGGGCTTCATAATATAAGCAAGCATCTTATTTACAGAAAAAACCCAACTCAGTGTATTGGGAAATAAGCATCTTTGTTCAATTCCATTCGGGAACGATGTAGTCGTCAAATGAACCAGCCCCTACCTTTCAGCCATCTTATAGATGCTTTCTTTCTCATGAGAACAAAGTTTAACGCACATTAGGATGGCTGGATAGCCTTTACACACGTAATTT
Organism: Haemonchus placei; assembly: GCA_900617895.1. Classification (NCBI taxonomy): domain Eukaryota; kingdom Metazoa; phylum Nematoda; class Chromadorea; order Rhabditida; family Trichostrongylidae; genus Haemonchus; species Haemonchus placei. The sequence goes on along the minus strand of UZAF01020791.1, from coordinate 15,238 downwards.
ACGATCCCTTCATGCTGTTTGTGAATCTCATGCGCATACTCGTTTTTTATTGCAAACAGCGGTTGGCGAACAAATAACCTTCACGATAGTTCCTTCCTCTACCCACAGGTAGAAGGAAGAAGTGTCGTGAACGTCTTCTCGTGGTATTAAGCACTTTGTACCGAGCATAGGTAGCTCAAGCTCTTCGGCCATCCGCAAAAATCGGTGCCTTGATCAGGGCTGTCAGAGGATCTACCCCTGAAATTCTTGCATAGCAAGTTTGCGATCAATGATATTGTTCCCGTTTCCAAACATGAGGCTTCAGGATAGGTGAAACACGAGGTTGCTTCAGTTCCCTGGAAGGAATTCGGATATTTTATCAATTTTGTCAAAATATGCCCGAAAATCTGGAACATGGATTCCAGGGAGTAAAGTGGTGGATGCGGAGCACTCAGGGATATATGGGCAAACATTTGTGGCGAAGGTACAGTTCATTACAAGCAACGGTGGAAGTGGAAGGCATTAGTAGAAAAAGAGTGATTGCAGTCCGAATCATTAATCTCTTAAAACGGTTTTCAAAAACTATTTCCTAGGTTTTATTGCGACGCTATCATTAGACGGACGGCCTTCATTGCCTGGTCCATGCTGTTCAATGGGCTAGATATCGGAAGCGCCGCTGTGCTCTCCGGTGCTAACCGCGTGGCTGACACTGCGTGTTCTTTGAAGCAAGCAAATTCGCTTGTTTTATGACTACCGGTGGTAGTTCCATCCATCTAGAAGTGTCCTCTTCGGTTGACTTGAGGATCAGCATTTCGGTTTAGGCACGTTCCTACCCTACTCTGTTGTTCTCCACATGCACTTCTGGGACATTTATGAAAGTGCGACGAAGACAATGTAGAACTCCTCACTCTTCCTGTTTGAAGAGTGCTCTTATGATTTCTAATAGTCACAGTTATTTGACCAGGCGAATGCTTCTTAGCTACTCTCCTTCTTCCAGTTTTCTTCCAGAATGTTGCTGACATTAATTCTGTTGCATTTAGGTGTCTCTCAGACAGAATCATGTCTGGGAAAGCTCAAGGGAACTGACGCGGCTAGGCGACAGTAAGACCTGAGATAACTTGCTAGTTTGTCGAAAAGCCATGGCATAGCTGCCCAATTTCTGAAGAAGACAAGGAAAGAATGAAGGATGACGGATAAAGCCTTCGACTTTGATCAATCCTGTTTGATATCTTCCTACGCATTCGACTTCCATTCAGAACGCCGGGGCATTACGAATATGTGGCTGGCCGATACAATGAATTGGTCAGCAGAGTACGGGTCAGTGTTTGCAAGCATATATGGTACCGTGTAGCCGACCTTGAAGGGATGAAAGGTTCGGTAAACTCAAACGGATATCGAGCCGGGATCCGATTCTCGGACCATGCGTGTGTGAGAGCCGATCCCTTCGCTACTATTTACACCACCTCAGCCACACAAAAGGGACAATACTCAGCAAAAGGCAGTAAGAAGCTGTGACAATATTCACCTGACTTGTCTATTAACTGTGGGCGAGAGGGTCAGCAGTGGACCAATATGAAGCCAGATAGGAAATATTCTGCAGCGGCTAGGGTAAAGCTGATATGGGAGTGGTAACTTCTATAAATTCTATTGTATAGTCGCGGTTGGATGGTGTGATGGAGTGTCTACATGTCGCTTAACTGCTTTCGATGTATGCCTATGACAGGCCGTACAATGTCCAACCCAATCGTGGATTTCGGAAGTTTCGAATTTCCTATACTTTTTTCCTTGCGGCAGTATTCTGTTACAAGTCCGCAAAAGATCGCTGCAAAGTTGGCAATGATTCAGACTAGTACAGGGAGCATTCATCATCGGAACAGATCCTAAGCCCTCCTCAGTTAACAACATGGGCGTTGCAGATCAGCCACTCCGATTGCCTCGCGAATAGAGAAAACAATGTTTCTAAACGTTCTTGAGACAGTTTTGAAGAACTGCCACATGGAGGAAGACGTCACCACTTGCTTTTGTTCTGCATCAAAGTTTGATGAAATGAACGTATTCCAAACCTTTGTAATCATTCTGGTAGTTGCAGTCACGTCTGAAATCGCCTAAAGGCACCTACTTGAGAAAAGTTTGGGCCCGGACGAGGTATTCAGATCAAGGTGTTCTCGTCCCTTTCCTTTTCTCCGTAAAGTTCGACATTGGATGGTAAAAATCTAGGTAAAAGGCCTACCAAGCCGCTAACAAATCAGTAACGTCCTTAGAGTACGGCTTATTCTATAAGAAAGACATGTTCCAGTGGGTCAGCTTTAACTTGGATGTAGCGTGACCTTGGTAGCGGGACCTTTACGACGATTTCCCCTTTCCCTCCCTTTCTGTCCTCTTCACTTCTCAGACATTCAGTTCTAAAGAAGCCCTCAGGTTTCTAGCGTATTCCACGCGTAACTGAGAGTATGCGGTATGTCGTGCCGTGGTCGAGCAACAGGTTGCCGCCAAGGCAATCAATCGTCATGTCGCCGGCCTGATTTTATTACAAAAATATTCCCTCGAGCGATGAAATCTTACATCGTTTCCGCCATTTCGTAGCTGAAGGCGTCGCTTTGAGAATCACGAGCAGCCTCAGATTTAAAGCACCTCTGCTTAACGGCACAGTGCACGATGGAGTGACTTATGAGATATTCCACTGGGATAAATCTATGGTCCTCCCATATACAACATGTGGCGCCGTCCGGTCGGCAAAACGAAACGGCTTATAAAGGGCGTTATAAATGCTCAAAGGTTATCCGGTGTGTATGCGCGGACGAGTTTCACCGACACTGTAGAAACTGCACCACCACAAGGGATGTAGGAAGTTCAAACAACTTGTCATGACCCTTAGCGACGGCGAAAAGCTTTTCTGGACCGGCTTGATGTGGTAAACCAACTCTATTTTCACTACTTTCGATGAGCCTCATTTTTCCGAAATCGGCGAGTTTTCTTCGTTCCTCCACAACTCATGCACTACTCCCAACCAATACTTCCGCTTTGCGACTTGAAAGGGGNGGGGTCTTCTAGAAGAACTGCTCCTTCAAATAAGTGGGAGTTCAGCAAGAAATGTCAAAAAGTGTACATGATCCTGCTTTACAGAAGCGATTGTTAGGTGCTGTGAACCGAATAAATCATTACCTCTCGGGATAGTTGAATGCTTTCGCTGTGGGTTCCGAACCATACTGCTTATTTCGTGACGTGACGCTGCCGGAGTGATCCGGGCATCTAACCAATAAGATGCCAGGCTTTTTTCTGGTAGCCACCACAGAGCAAAGCACTCGATAAGAAAGAAAATGCGGAAGTCCCAACAGTGGTAGTAGCGGTGCCAGGAAAAGAACATAGGGCCTGCATACTTTCACACTACAACATTTGAACTACCTTCTTTGAACTTTGAGAACCATCATTTCGAAGGGGCCATCATTCTCGTATTCTCAGCGTTTTTGCATCGGTCATTGATTGTGAATTTATTTGACAGCTGCTCATCTTGTACTTGTCTTCTGCTCATAAACACCACAGAAATCACAACAGGATGAAAAACAACATCAGTGATCCATGCCCATTGTTCACTTTCATTTACCAGGTCGTAAAATACCCCTACCGTAGCTGTTTACTTACGTTGAGGTGCCAGCCAGTCCCCGAGCAATGTCTGTCTACTGATACGATTTTGATGGCTCTGCTTGCATTTCGTTTTGTGATTCTCAGATGTTTAGAATAGTAACAACCAGTAACAGCGACAATGTCACTTGCAATTTCAGCAATAACCGGGGCAAGGGTTTCCGATTTCCTTGACTATTCTCCCCTAATGCTAGAAACGAAAAGATTGGAGAACAGATATTTCGCCAGAGGAACTAGTTGAATCAGATCGCGACGGTCCAGAAAAGGAATTTACCAAAAACGTCTTCCCACAACCTCATCGTTTGGCATTTCTTTCCACCTGCACAGCCACCTAACTATATTTTTCTCCTTTGAGAAATGTCTACCTTTTTGATCCCTCTGTAGCTGACCCTTCAGTTGCTAACCTTCACTGTACCATCCATCATCTGGATGTGAATGCAATCATTGTCATTCAATCCTTCCAGTACTCTATCTCTATACTTATACGGCTCGTCTTCACTCATGTGCGCGCACCAGCAACAAACCATTCGCTTCTGACTTTGGCGATCGCCATCCAAGGTAGACTCGGAATTCGACGAAGATGGCGATGTGAGGAGCTGCTTCAGCTGCTTCCACTGCTGATCGACAAGCACATCTCGTAGCAGGCCTACTCTTAGATCGTGAATATCTTACGGGAGCCCACTCGACTGTACTCCTTGTCCACCAGTCACCATCCCGCATCATTACATGACCGGCTCATCGAAATTCTGCATTTTCCATGTATTTCACTAGGGTGGCGAAGTCGACACATTCGGCGCATATCGGAGTCCAGCTCGATATCGAGCGAGCCGGTTGGACCTCGAAAGGCATTGCTCGAGCGCTCTGTCACTAGTGCTTAAAGACCTTGATGTAGATGCACTGGTCACCCAAGCCTCCGACCAGTAACAGAGCGCAGGAACAACTGTGGAATCGAACAGACTAGCGCGAAGTTACTGGTCAGCTAGATGGTTTGCGACTTTTTTCAGAGGTCCAGGCTGCCCACGCTGTTTTCTGCCATCTCACCAGTTCTCCCCTCATTTCGTCGTCCATATTCATGGAAGGCCAGAGATAAACGTGAGACGAGGTCTCTTTGATGGGTGCACCGTCGATCTCAGTTTGACTTTCGTTCAAGCATTCTCATGAACTGCATCTTTGTTTGGTTGATCCGAGAAGGTTCTTCGTCGCATCCGAGTGGAGGTATCTATTCAAAGAAGCTCGGCCTGCTCAGCACAAGTGAGGCGATCCCGAACCAGTCAGTGCATCATAGTCTTCGGTCGGGTCATCCAAGACCTGCCGTCCTTGACAAAGCGTCATTAAGCACACCGTCGTATATACCATGCTTCGAGCTCGTTGGGTGATGTTGAGAGGTCTTCTCCAGCTTGTGACTGAATCTTATATTAGCGAAAAGAAGTCGATGATCAGAACCACTGCAGAAGTTGGTACCACACCGGCATCTAGTTAGCACCACTTCTTATTCGTTAATATGTGGTCCAGTTCAGCACGAGTTGTACTATTTTGAGACTACCGTGTTCAGCGGCGATGTTCCTTCTTCTGGAAGTCTGGAGTCGAGCCGCGGACAGAAGTCTATTTAGGCGGTTTCCGCTCTCGTTCTTGCCCCATTCCGAACTTCCTCATCCTGTACTCCTCCTCTTGTGCTTCGCCAAGCCTAGCCTTGAAATCCACAGCAACAAATTTGTAGGACTTTTCGTTGTGGATGATCTCCTCAAATTGGTCGCAAAACGCATGAAGCCCTACTTCGTCAGCTGTAGAGCAGAGAGAGAAACCTTCGACGATAGAGACGACCTTCAGGTGCGTATGTCGTAGCCATAGGATGGCAAAGCGATGAGAAGCGCTTCGTGCGAATGGACGAGATGGACGACACATGGGTGCACGTCGAAACCAACACCGCCGACCTTTCGCGATGGAAACCTTTCACCATGAATGGTGAGAGTTCCATCCTTCCTGGTGAAATGTTCGTTGTACGTACTCCTGCTCTTGGCCTCTTGCAGCGCAATCACATGGTACTTAATGCGAGTAGTCACATCGCGCAGCTCACGTTGTAGGTATAAAGTAGGAAACTGTCTCTGGCAGTGAAGGGAGTGCTGCAATGGACCGAATTCCAAGGCGCTCTGCGCCAATTTTCTTCGCCTCTTTCAGGTTGCCGTACCGTCCGACGCCGAAGACGGTTGGGCCCAGTGTGCGGGTTACTGAGGGCGTTTCATGCTGTCTTAGCAAGCTTGCTCCTTGTAGTCCCAACACTGCCTTACCAAGGCTCGCGCTGAGTCTTCACCATCGTGGCCATAGCCACTCTGGATCAGAGGGGCTTCATCTATCGTTTCCGATCACTTTGGACCATGCTTGTCTGCATATTAACTGGCTTTTAAGCGTCAAACCCTGACTTTCAAACTGGGCAAACTCGCATTCCGTCTTCACGAATCTAGGTACTTCAAATGGGTCCCAGGTATCTCGTCAGTCTTATTTACTCATGAACAGTCGAAGTCTCACAAAAATGCCTGTTTCTCGGATTCTTTCTTGACTCATCCTGGATTAATTTTCAAACTCCGCTATGGTCTTGAGCGCACTTGGTTCCCTGCAGGAGAATCAATACCCGCCTAGCATTTCGTAAGAGTTTATACTTTTGGTAGGATGGCTGCTGAATCAGCGATGGTCTGATTCAACAGCTATACTATCAGAAATAAATGCTGTTAGATGGAGTGTTGTCGCTATTGACATGAAGAGACTTTATGAATGCAAAAAGGCTTCCTCATCCAATTCTTGAATCGAATGGAGCTTGCTGCAATGCAGGACTTTTGTATTGAAGGGCCAAGTCCCAGTTTCCCGGGTGCCAGAACTTCCCACCTAATTCCCACGGCAAGCGGCGAAGGTCACGCGGCGGCTACCTTATCCTTGAATTCAAACCCCTGTCAAAGCGCGCAACCGCACGACATCGGGACGCCGTTTTCGGGGAGAAGATACCGGCTCCCAGTTTCCCGACAACAGTGATGTAGAAAAATCCCCAGAGGTACTTGGATGAAAGTTGCTGTAGGCTGAGGGGCGGGGCGAGGACCCGAAATTGGAAAAAATGGTGAGTTGTTTTGAATACGGGTTAAAGTCAGACGTTACTTGTGTTGATTGCAGTCATATGACTTGTCACGGCGTACTCACTTATTAGTACTGGCTATGATGATGCTTATGCTGCTGGTCGTTCAGGTGAGTTCTTTTTTTGAGTTCGTTATATCCCATGTGATCTTGCTGCGCCTGTGATCTAGCTACGACTGAAATTACGGTATATTGTGCTTAACTAAAGGACCTTCAATGGCATCTGATGTCAGCAACAAGACTTGAACAGGGCCTCTCTCTAAGCTTTTATTTACAGCACTACTAAAAGGTAAAAGTCTATGGGCGTTGACCAATCCAGGCTAAGGGATACGCTCCCCCCCCCCCCCCCCCCCCAGTCCGTGCTTTTATCCTCCCAATTAACCGTCCCCGGAGAGATGGAAGGCTTGGTTTGGTGACCAAGCGTGTGTGATAATGTGTGCTTACCACTACTACACCACCTCGGCTCCTACAACAAAATTACAAAACCGAAAAGTTGGAATCGAGAGAACTCTTGCTCCCTGATCCAGAGACCCCCGTCTGTGACGAATGAAGAACAAGTTTCTGGCTTTCCTCTCCTTTCAGGAATCCTTTTAGGGATGCCCTCAACACTGAGTGTCTGTCTGTTGGGCCTATGCAGTGACTTGGATAAACCAGTCGATGTACCACGCAAAGCTCCTATCTTTTCGGACGAGTCTGACCAGTACTAATGGTTACCCGACCCCAGGGACATTAAATGCATGGTTGGTCTAGGCGGATGCCTTACGGAAACCAATCTCCGAGCCAACCCTGTGTGATGTGCGCCACTTACCATTACATCACCTTCGGACGGCGGAAAAGTTAGTTCCAGACATGGCTAGCTTTCCAATCGGCCCCTAATTCCGTACAAACGTGTAGTGCATAACTGGATAGTGCCGACACAGATCTGTGGAAAGAACCAGCCCCCTTCCCCTTCCCCTCTCCCAAATCCCCGAAATCCCTCAACCTACATTCTCCTCCGGTACCCGAATGTGGATGGGTCACCTCAAAAACGGAACCGTAGGTTCCACACCGTAGGTTTCACCTGGTCAACCTATAAAGACGAAAAGGCAATTTTTAGAGGTGACCCACCTCAGAATCGGGTGATACCAACGAAGTCGTAATCATAAGAGACCAGAGCTCACCCTTTTGCAAGCTTAAAAGGTTGCAAACGGGTGAGCTCTGGTCCCTCATGGTTACGACTTCGCTGATATCACGCGATTTGCCCATTATGGCTACTTCCGTCGCTGCGTCTACCATCTTACTTGCAAACCTCTGGAATCAAGCGGTGGCCTGGAGGAGTGGTTCCACTAAGTCAATCGTGAAATGTCTTTTTATGAGTTTTTTCAGGAAGGACGTCTCCAAAGCTTGGTGATTAGTCCTTTGTGACCTAGGCGAACGTAAAAAAGGCGGGTTATACAACTTACAATTCAACCATCAAAGCGTTGCCATTGTCAAGAGAGAGGCCTTCCGGAGGATGGCAGGTCTGCGCTTTGTTTTTCCTGATCACTGTTGTGCGCTAGTCACACAAAACGTGCAGTCAGCCTTCATTTACTGTAGAGAACAATCACTGGGTAATTTTACAAACAACATTTCACGAAAATTGAAAACAAAGGCACAGTTCACGATAAATATGAGATACCCATCTCATGTTGAGAAGCGAAAGCATTGACGTAGTGCATCCGTGGCGAAAAAAGGGAGAGAATCCGCCTACTTCACGGAAAACGAGGCTCTCCAAGAGAAGCGAAAATAGAGTTTCTACGAAATTTCTAGGGCGGAGTGGCGTGGAATGGATATTCGGGCGAGATTTCAGTTGTTACAATTGCATAAAGAGTTGACCACACCAAGTCAAAGTTGTCTAATACTGCACTCTCGCCATGGCTCATGACAAGTAGTTTGAGCTTCCACCAGTCCCTTGAGATAGTGCAGTTTCTACAACGCCGTTAAAACTCGTCCACTGTAGGTGTGGCATTCACACGATACAATCTCTGGTCCCTTACTGTGTCCTATTCAGGACGTTTCTAGACTTCATGTTGGCACGTAAGGTATCAAGGCGGTCCCCAAATTCATCGTATGGAAAAATTTTAGAAACCTTTTGTTTGGTGAACTGTGCCTTCAAATTAATTTACTATTTAGTGTGATGAGTGATGGACTTTTTGCTGTGAAATATCACTTGTATGAGCAAATTATCATATTTTGGTCTCGTTTTGCCATGCGGAACTTGGCTTCTGTTCTACAAGTCTACAATGTTATATTTATTTCTTCGACTTCGCAGCAATTCAGGGAGCTTTTCACTTTTAAGGAATTGCTGCTTGAGCCAGTCCTTTGGGATATCCCGTTCCCCGTTTATCTATCCCGTTTAAAGCACTGAAATAGGCCTCTGCTACAGTTTTGGAAGATGAAACGGTCGTTGTCGCGTGTACTTCATTCTACTTCTTTATGAAGATCTAGTTGGACTTCAAGTTGGGCTATTCGAACCGAGAACTCCTGGATTTTTTCGAAAATCAAAGGCTTCTACCTGAGAGGTGGAGAAATGCGTCATTAGTTGATCATACAATCTTAGCCAAATAATATCTTTGTATTGTATTGGCATAACAATGACATGCCAGCATGTAATTAGAAGATTTCCCTCGAGGATCAATCACAGACGCTTCGCGATTGTCTTCACGATGAAGGCCTCCATACTGAAAAGTCGTGCTCGAGCAATTTTCCGCTATGTTAATGCCAAAGTGTACTAGGGGATGCTCTCCAGCAAACGCGGACTTATGCCAGCGAAATCCCTTACTTCCTGAAAGACACAGCTCACAATAATTTTGGCTTATTCAACTTTAGTCGAGTGATAGTCCTGAACAGCGCAAAAGCGCGGAACTCGGCGCATCCAGAGAAATTTAAGGCTTTCAAAACGAAAAAATCAGTGGTTGGATGAGAAAGTTGCATGGAAGGGATATTCGGACGAGCTGTCCAAACGAGTGCAATTGCGTACAATGGCTACAGTGCGCCGCCAGGGTGCAACGTGCTTGTCCCGGTGCGAGTGGTATGCACCCAAGGCGGCCTCTACATCGCAGTGAAAACTTGGCCGCCTTGGGTGCATACGTCGGCTAGGCCGGTTTTAGTGCCCTTATTACGCCCTATCTTGGCCGTTTTTTTGACCCGACAGCGTCTCTTACGTTATCCTTGAAGATCGCAGGTACATCCAGGGAAGGAATCTCAGAAACAATTTTCATAGTGAACTGTGCCGTCAAGGCTAGTGCTAGCACTCGATAAATTAGCGCTAGTTAAGTATTGGCCAGTCCGAGTGATTCAGAACCGGAGAACGAATAGAAAACTTATCGCAAAAGTCTTGGAGAGGCGTCAGTTCATCAGTTGAGCAACCCCTCCCTTTCGAAATAGAAAAGAACAGCCTCGGCTACTTCGAAAGTCATCCACCTAGACGAGAAGACAGCTGCTTCACATTTCTCAGCAACGTGGGAAGCAACTCCCAGTCGCAGTAAGCTCGAAGTCGCAGTAAGCACAGAGCGATGATTCCGGGTGTGACCTTTCACCTCGGATGGAGGTCCCACTACCTTTGTTTGAAGACGCCAAATCTTTTTAGATTTGCCCATACCCACAACAATTCGTTTATTGATAGGGCAGTCCTATTACTGTCCCTGGCTACTGCGCTGTCAGCCGTACCGCTAGATTTCAAATGGAGTTTTGAAGATATTCCCAATCCAATCTTCACGTGCACATTCGTTGCCCTCCTTTTAAAAGTGCTCTATAAATCCTCAACCCAATCCTTGGTGCCTCTACTGAACCCAGCTGTGATCCTGTGATTTTTTGACCAGACAGGGGGTAACCCCAGTTCTCAGAAAAGCAGTCGTAGTCGTAGCAGATGGATTTGTTGACGGCTGATGCCGGAGTTACTAATTGTTATCGTGCCAAATGACACGAAAAATATCCCAAATTAATGAGATAGACACAGCTAATCAATTGAGTTATTTTGATCACCCATCGTTTCCACGCCCACATGAGCCCGACGAATGGTTGTTGATCGGGCTGAGCTCTGGCGTGCAAGCATATACACCCTCTCCTCTCGCCCCACCAATTGTTGTGGAAGTTATGAAGGCCAAGAATCAGCAAGCATAATCCCTGCTATATTAGCAGACTCAGCCCTAAAGAGGGAGTGCAGAGGTGCGAGCCTCAGGTGAGCCCCCTTTTGGTTTATAAAGCCATCCACGTGTACGCAGTGAGTCTGATCATTAGCACCGAATTCACAAGAAGCTAGCGATGAAGCGACGATTATTCTTTTGTAGATCTTCAACTCGAAAAGAGAAAAGTGAAGGACTGAAGAGTTAGGGCTACACGGGATCGGGAATACAAACGATTCGGTCGCGAAAAGGCGGAAGCGATTGCATCAGCTTGCAGCAAGCTGGTTCCCACGTGCATCACACGTGGGAAGTATAAGGAGGTTACACCGTGGGCAAACGCGCCCGCTGCCGCCCCCTGCGATCAGTCACCTTCGAAGGTGTCCTCCGCTATTCGATTACGTTACTACGCTAGAGATAGTAGAACTCTGGTCCCTTCCATGCAAAATGTGTCGCCCTGCTAATCTTGCCATGCCGCTGTGAGCACGCGTGCAGTCTGCAACGAAGGGTCAACTTGATCGTTCGGGCCGATGACACTTAATGATCATGGCACCAAGATAGTACCCGAATTCCCCTATACTTCCCACATCGTAGATATCGATACCTCTGAATGAGAATGCTCCGTTACTTGTAAATGAACAGGCAGTCAAAAATTCAGAAGCTGCTTTATCTTTGCATCGAACTAAACGGCTCAATGGCAACCTGTAGGCAGCAGAATTGGTGGTCCATGTCTATTCTAGAAGGTTTTTGGCCAGCAGGGTATGATTAGATGGCACAGATGGGATTTGCAAACTCAGGAAACGGCAGATGAATTTCATTTTGAGTTTACGATGCACCCAGTTGTGGGCACAGTATAGCCTTCATGGTTCTTGTGTCACTAAATAGGTTCCACCTTCCACGGTGCGTCCTTTTTATCAGATCAGGCCGGGTGCACTACCTTTAGTGCAAGCAAAGGACGTACACAGTGATTTATAGGTGCATATCATCTGCAGGTTGTAATGCGTGCTAAGCTTAACCTAGCCCGTATCCCCCGTATGGGTGGTGCTTATTCCCACTACTGCGGCTGCATTTGTAGATAGGCCGGAGCTATACCGCATAGTCGTGAGCGTAGGGTGTACCTAGATGAGCGCCCCTGAGAAGGTAACAAAATGAGGTCTGGGTCTAGGAAGTCGAGAAAACCCCTGTCTCCCACTCAAAATGATCATGATTGGTGATCTCCTCGGCGCGCCTGCTCCCTTTCGTTATTGAATACAATTGGACACAGTTTTTACCCATCATTAGTCGATGGGGGACTACTAGCAATTGCTGGGAACTGTTTGACGATTTCTGATGATGATTCCTTTCCATTTTTGTTCATTTTCTGACTTTGTCGTGCTTGGGCCAAAACTAAAGCTCGAGAACAGTCCTTTGTGTAGATTTGAGTTTATACTCCATTTTCCATGTTCTTATACTCCATTCTTCAACACTATGTACTCTGCACCAAATTCTTGTACGACTTTATATTGAAACAGCCACTTCAGACCGCCGTGACACTTTTCTTCAGATGGAAATGTCATTTGCAAATCACCTATTTTTAAAATCTCATCCACTTCGACGTTCCGTAAGTTCAAACAATTCTTCTTATCTTCCAAAAGGACGTCCTACTTGCCCCTCTTTTTCTTATTGTATCTTATTGTACTTTTGTGATATCAGAGCTATTTATCACCACAATTGTTCAACTGTCTCATCTTTCAACAGTACCCTTGTTTTGTTGAACAACTGGCAAGCCTGCTACCGACTCTTTAATGGGCTCAACGGAAAGGCTATTGTTTTTTCAATGGCCTTGATTAGAAGTGAAAAGAAATGGGCAAGGAATCGGAATTTTGGTAACTACAGATTTCTGCCTGTTTACTTTTCATTACGACCTGCTACTAGATGTAAACATTGTAAACATCAAACAACTTTGTGATAACAAATGGCATTGCTTTGACAAAGCTGTGTTGTATGATAGTTAAAGCGGAGACATCTCAGCTGTTCATTGTTGGCGTTGTATCAAAAATGTCGAGGACTGACACTTCCAAAAAATCAAGTCGTCAGGCCATGCAGGCGGGTATGGGTAGGGTGGAGCGTGGAACGCTGTTCACTGTCATTCCCTTATATGGGTTCAGATAGTTCAACCCTATATGTTAGATATAGTTATCAGAGGAAAGACATTAAGAGGGTAAAAGTGGGCAGGGCACTACTACCACAGTTATCGTTATAGTCAACGTTCGTTTTGAGTATTGCCCTTCAACAACTCGGATAATGCCCTTTTCCCTTCTTTTGAAGAATGCAACGAGGGCTTCAGGTCACATTGTCCTTCTCCAGAATCTCTTGTAAAACTGATTCATGTGATTGTTTCCTGATTTTTAGCTTCCCTCTGATACCTTCTGAGATTCGATGCTTTTCTTTCTCTCTTTTTTCTTATCATCTCTTTCCTCTACAAGAGCTCACCTATACACTTGTTCAATTTCACATAGTTTTGTGTAAACCCAACTACTAGTTTCCTTCTCTCGAGCGTTAATCCCGCTCTTCCTTCTATCTATGGCATCTTGCACCGTTATCTGGAGCGAAGAGGTCTTCGCAACCGCTTCCGTCCATTTTTTCTGGAAGGCTTCATGTGATCGCTTTTCTGGGCCTTCAGTTTCCGTTGTTTTTCTTATCTAATGATGCTGTGGCCTTCGTTCTCAGTACGTGTCTGTACTATCGCACGCGATCGTCTCTGATCATCAATTGGATAGGGGTTTTTTATATGACCTCCCTTAAGTCTTCGTTTCCTGCCCGGTCCAGCATCCACCACTTGCGACGAGATTTCTACATTGGCTGACGTTCCAGCTTGATCCTGACACTGTGGATCCATCTGTTGGTAAGGAGCTCTGTTCATGGCTATCAGCTTACCCCGAAAGGGGGATCACTTGCATTACAACAGAAGGGCTGGTAACTACAGAATGGTGACATGTAGTTGAGATAATCTTCTGCGGATCCCTCTCACTTTGAGGAACCACGTCTGCGGAGCCCATACGCGACCGGTTATTCTCAGTTCCTTCGTTTTCAACACTCCATATGTCTTCGGTTGGTCAAGAGCGTCCTTTCCAGACATTTCTTGCTCAAGGAACAATCGATGCTATTTTTACAGTTTTGCCTAGTCTGTTTGAGTAAAACGAAACCCGAAAATCCGTTGGAGTAACGAAACTAATCCTGGAGTCATGGGCGATATTTTGGTCTCATTGGTTGCATGAATGTAAGACTCGTTAAGTGTCAGATGAGTTTGATCGGGAGTTGATAACTCCCTTCCTCTGGGAGTTAGACCTTCGAAAGTGGTAAGGGATAAAGACAATAGAAAGTGGACTTCGATGGTAGGAAACGGAAGAGGCACAACCGCTTACGATGGTAAGAGAGCAGGTGTTATTTTGTTCAGAGCCGTGACTGGTTCGGTGCAGATTATGACTGCACAGTAGCAAATGAAAGGGCGATAGGATAGAATAATCGTGGGTGGGTGACGGTAGTGAAATTGAGAATTCTGTATTTCAATATTAACGGCTACAAAGCTTTTCGATCGCCGACACATTCTCGCTCAAGCTGAATCCTAAATGTCGATTAGGATTTTACAAAAAAGTGTGGCAACTGTTGGCCGTTTGCGAAACTGTCGCATTTATGTCTGTAGGTGTTCTCGTTGAAATTTTCTAGATTTCAGACTGAACACTCTGAGGAATTCCCTGAACTTCTTCCCTCACATCACTGTAAGGTCGCGAGGAAAGTAGCTGAGCTTATTCGGGTTCCCAGACCGTATCAGGACACCTGTACTGTGCTGGTCAATGACGATCGGAGAGAGCGGCATTGTTGTGATTGTCCGTCCTCACGGTGTACGCTATCCGTGCGGACCAATGCACTGGGTCGCCCATACCCCAAACCGATCATATCCTGAAGTCTTCCTGTTGATTTATTACGCGCAAACTGTCACGTACAAGGCGTCCGCAACGTTATTCTTCCATTCTTCTCCTTCGAGCGAGTCGCTCGCGTTATCAAGGAGAAGTCATCGACCCCATGTCATTCACGGGGAAACCATGTGGGCATGCTTAATTCTCTTGATTAATTACCTCAACCCCCGCCCTCAACGTCCTACGCAACTGTTCTACCGCAGAGGGGTGCCCTTCTTCTTTCCCTGGCACTCCATGGCGTATTTTACTCATTCTACTCCTGCTTCCCATCTCTACCAGCCACTTCTTCTTCGTTTTGCCGACACTTCTTTTCCTGAAGTTTGCCTATGTTTTTTTCTGGTGCCATCTGTTGTTGATGGCCAGATTTATTCATTCCTTTCGACCACGCCATTCTTTTCTTTTCACTTG
>UZAF01020790.1:5434-16150 GCA_900617895.1 Haemonchus placei | reverse complement strand
CCCCCCCCCCCCCCACAACTACATTTTCAAAAATAAATACCCCTCAAAAATTCAACTATTAGACAACCAAAACTTTGAGCGGTGCTTACAAATGTTTTGAGCGATGTGGCACCATTATCATATGACGTCATCAATGGACCTTTTCGTTCACAAAGTTATCTTTAGTTGAGAATCTCGGGTTGCTGACGGTCGGTTGAGTTTTGTAGTAATGATATCGACCAAAGAGGATCCTTCATTGAGTCACACACCTTGTTGGGTAGCGGTCGCAATCTAATAGCAAGAAACGAAAGAATTCTCATTTGCTTATCGTAGTGCCCCTAATGGGCCCTACCTTTGCAGTCACCACTCACTTTTGCCACCCTACTCTACCATCCCATCTTATCGAATGAAACCTACTGAGCAGTCGAAGCTACAACGTAAATACCAAAGACGTTAGGATTTTGTTCGTTAGGTGGTTTCCCTTATTTCCCGATCCGGTCAAATCCAACATCACTTATTGAAATGCCGTGGTTCCACTTTGAATACGAGAAGCTGTAATCCTACCGAGCTTGAACTCCTTTGGTTCACGTTAACAGGAGTTATGAATTTGCAGTTGAAGATTTCTATTGCGCACGCTTCGCCCCTTGTAGTCTGGCCCTGCTACCTGCCATAAGTGTTCCCATCCTGCCTCCTGTCCTCCTACCAAATTTCAACGCTCTTGGTCCACGTGAACAGGAGTAATGAATTAGCGGCCCAGTATCCTCATCTTGCTTCCCGCACTCTACCAAATATGAATATTCTGGGTCCACGGAAGCAGGAGTTATGAATTTGCGGCTCAAAATTTCTTTTCTCGAGACTACGATCGCGCACGCCCCGCCCCTGTCGGTGGATTACGGTCCTGCTACTCGCCATATGTATCCCATCCTACCACACGTACTACTACCAAATTTGAAGTTTCTAGGTCCACGGAAACAGGAGTTATGAATTTCCGGTCGGAAACACACACCGACACACATACACAGACACACACACATAAACACACCGACAAACCAACAGACACACTAAGCGAATTTTATATAGTAGAACAGTAGGATAGTGGTATATTCTGTATGGAAGTCTAATGTTGTGGCGCTCAACGAAAACAAGATCTAATGATTTTATATAAATGGTAGGTGAGAGGGAGAGAAGAACAATCGAAAGGACTTTCAGAGAACATTAAAAGGTAACAACCAAAGGATCCTAGTGTTAACAGTGGAAACAAAACACTCCGATGGGGATTGGGGTGTACAGAGATCTTAAGCAGTAACAAGGACTGATAGCAAGTGATTAAGGCTGATGAAAAACTGTAGTGGGCAAGAGTTCTAAATATGTAACTCCTTTCGTGCTAGCCGTCGAGCCTTGTTGATGTGGTATGTGTCGGGATAGTGGGTGGTGGTGAATGAGACTGACAACGATCAGTAAGGTTTAATATCTGCATCAGATTACTACTTCTCTTTATATAGCAGCGTAGCATGCTAATAATTGTGTGATATAGGATCAGATCTGATTAGTTTCAGGCTCTACGGATGGTGCAGAAAAAACCAGCCTGGTTTCAGGATTTCGAGTTAAGCAGTTTTTGAGACAAGTGCCCTTGTACTGACGTGAAGCAGGTACTTTTCGTCATTTTATTGAGAGGTTATCCGGAGCTTTTTCCGCTGAATTTCCTAATTCATTAGAATTCCCTCGTAACCAAAGCGTTGGGAAGGAGGAGCTCTCGTGACACAGTACGCGAAGTTTAGCAAACGCTGCAACGCACGCTAGCAAGATTTCACTACTGGACCGATCTTATCTCACGGCTGATCCAACCTCTAGTGAGGTCTTCATGTAAAGTAACAGTAACATCTTAGTTTAGGCACCTGATAAATCCAGCATCTGGTGCCTCAACTAAGATGTTACTGTTACTTTACATGAAGACCTCACTTTTCGTCTACAGCGATGTTTCCAGTTTTCGGCGGGAGCCAAAGAGAAGACGTGAACAGTATTCCATGCGCATTCTCTTCTTAAAACGGGCAGGTTCATGAGGAATCCACTGGCAGAACTTCAAGCCTTCGTGAATGATTGAAGGCCTCAGTCGGCCAAACGTTCGGAGCAGCTGAGTATGACTGCTGGTATTGAGGTTCCTTAACGGATTCGTGTCAACGAGGATGGTACTCGGTCGATAAACAGGTTGGGGTTTCCCTGAAATAAAAATTGTCTTCCAAGTTGTAATCGCCAGAGCGAGACCGATGTAACCATTTCACCATACAAGAGAGACTATAGGGTGATGCAAGGAAGCAAAATAAATGCTTCGAAAAAGCTCAGGTCGAGCTCGAAGTAGGGGACAACTGTATTGTTCTTTTTTCACAGAAAATTTTCAGAAAGCATTACTCTGCTTTGAAATGATTTTCATCCAGTTCTGCAAGGGAGTAAGGCTATCGAGAGACGCGTCGACCGTGGCAGGGCGAGCAACTTGTTCATGCTTTTGCAGTTCTACCTTTAAGTGATTAAAATGCAGCAAGGTTTGATGCTTGCTCTAAACCCAAGCGTTTAGAAAGGAAAATCAAATGGTATGATGTCTTCAGGAGAACACTTGTCAAAGGCAGCTATGTCTGGAAAGTTCTGTTTACATCATGCTCGAATGATTTTTCACAATCCTATTCATAGATCTCGTAAGAATCGACATTTCCTCAGCAGGTTTCCTCTGCAGTTTTCTGCAGTACAGGTATCTGAGTGAAACACCACCCAAATTTTTAAAGTTATCCACAAATGCTGAAGAAGTAATACTCCCACGTCCTGTTGGGAACATTAGCCAGCACCGTGAATTTTGGGAAATACATTGAAGCAATAATTCTTGATAAATTCGATCAAGAAAGATGTGTGACGGCGCTAACCAACTGTATGTCTGCGACAGAACGATGGTTTCATCGTCTGAGAAAAGCAGTTCTTGTTGGTTGGTGCAGGACGAGTTTATAGTCAATTAAATAAAAAAAGGATGTTCGGAATCGGACTGACCCCCACATATTTTTCACACTCGGCGGGCTCACGAAGCCCGGCGAGGGTGAAAAATATGTGGGGGTCACTGGTGCAAGGACGTGATTAGAAGGAGGATATGTTGGTCCAGAAGTACTAAAACGTATAGAAGACCCTTCAAGCAGAAGTTCTGCAAGGTATATAGGTCCCTCTCAGCAACTCCAAATGTGAGCGCGTCGAAAACTCCTTCGAGCTAGTAGATGCGCTTGAATGTAGACGAATAGATTTCTATGCCGTGCAGGAGACGAGATGGTCCTGCTGTAAGTTCCATTGGCCGCGGCTTAATAGTCTTTGCCGCAGTTCCAAGACCAACAGCGCTATTGGAGTTGTTGCTTCCGAACATTTCTGAGACCCGACTTCGGCTCAAATGCTTCAGTGGCTGATAGAGATTGCAGTCGTTTTTGAAGTTCACCTTCATCACATTTTCTCTGTCTGAGCTCCTCAGACTTGTTCTTCTGAAAAATAAAAGGGAGAGTCCCTCCAATCGTTCAAAACAAGAAGGCTGAGGAGCTCAGGCAAATGAGACTGCAGCTGACGTACCATCACATGAAGCTATTGTTGTTGCAGGTGACTTAAATGGGGATATAACGCTGGGAAGGGTGGTTGCACTTACTATGGTGGGTATTGACCCTGAAGGTGAGCGAATTCTCAAATACGCTGTCTTCCATGATTTCAGCACCGTGAACATAGCTTCGGAAACACGACTCTCACATCGTAGGCTAAAGTGGCACGACCAGAACACAAATCAACTTTGTTCTCGTCAGGCATTGCTCGTGACAGATGCGAATACTGTGCCATAAGAGACGATCGCCACGCAACATTGGTCACTGATTTGCACGCTTGAAATCGCCCCACCAAAATTAAAACAAGTCGAAATAGGGGACCTGCGAGAATCAAGTGTTGGCGATCAAAGGGAAGGGAGGCTACTGGGATGACCCGAACCCAGCTACCCTCTGTCAAGACTGTCGAGGTAACATGGAAAGGTGCTGCTGAAGCAATTACTTGAGTTTCTCACTCTGAACTAGGTAAGACAAAGTATAGACGCTGTTATGAAGTGACAACCACTCCACCAAAATGACAATCATATGCAACATCTCCCATAAACTTAAACCAGAAAAACCCAACCTAGAAACCAACATTTTGCGGTTCCACCAACTTTGCCCTCATTTTGTGAGCAACAAGGTACCAATGAGACACTGTTGACGGTCGTCGATTAAGAGTTACGCGGTGTTCAGTAAGCCCAAAAAAGGGAAGAAAAGCTTTGGATAAAGTCTTACGCCATTAATCAATCCCCTCTGAGGGAGGCGCCCACCATGCGACTTGTGCGACTTCCACTCAGATTCGTAGTGGCGGTTTGGATGCGAATGTGGCCTTCACAATGATATGTGGTGGACAGCCGATGTGCATAACAGTGCTTTTATTCTCCCAGACGAATATGATACCAACTAATCAACCAAGGAGGGATGGAAGGCTTGATTGGCCTAGGTGGTGTGAATTGCACCACTTGCCGCTACACCACCTCCGTCCATAACAAAAAGGAATGGCGGAAGTTCACCTATTATGACAATAAACTCATTTCGGTTGCTCCCGCGATTTTTCTCGCTGTTGTGCAACGCTTAAAAGAACTCACTAGCACCGATCTCATTCTCTTAGTCTAGGACTTTGCATTAAATATCAAAATCATTGTCCTGATGTTCTTATAGTCGGTGCTCCCCATGTGGCGTAGAGCGGGTTCCACGCCTTTTACCTACCGGATAATCTTTGACTCACCTAACATCCTTCAACGAATATTTCGTCAGAGGCTGAACACTGAATTTGGCACACTAGACGGGGATTGCACACATCGCTGTGTGCAATCCCCGTCTTTTTCACGTTTCACAGCTTCGGGGTGAGCAGACTTTGCGTGGAGTCAGACCTTTTTCGAGCTCTTTTTCCGATACCACGTGAAACTTCCACCTGGAATCTTTATATGGGTGTTCAGATAAGGCAACCAGCCTTCGTGTGGAACTACTCTCCACACGAAGGCTGGCTTCCTTATCTGAACACCCATATAAGGTGATCCTGATGTACTGTGATTGTCGGTTGAGGATGTCAAACAACACATCCCTCTCTTGCTGCGTAATGTAATTACGCAGCAGCCACCGATGTACCGACAGTACATAATGGCCATGCGCGCTATAACTGGCTTTTCTATCCTGCTCATGAAACAGATAGCTAAGACCGGGTTCTAGCAGCTGAGCCGTAATAAGTCCTCACTTTTGGCGGAAGCATTGTCCGCCCCACTTGAAATAAGCTATCTGAAAATCTTTCCCTTGTGATGTAATGCTACAAGCTTTCATCGCATTTCTTTCATCTTGGCTCCTCTCATGGATTATTACAGAGTAATTACAAGAGTATATATTACTTCACAGCTAATTAGGTTACTGTAACTGAATTATCAAATTATGCGCAGATCGCGAATTATCGAATTATCTAGTACATGACCCATTCGCTACACATGTAGCAGAATGAAACAATTTCAAATAAAATGGTTCTCACAAAACCCATCCCGACGACTCATCGTTGAACGCGTTTGAAAAAAACGATCGCTGTTGAACACAGGTATCTGGAACTGGTTTCACCTCCATTTTCACCTAGTGGAACTGCGTTCATTTCCAGGATCAACAGAACGAAAGCACAGTCCCTGATATTTAGTCGATACTCAAGATAAGCTTTATAAGACAAATGTCAAGAAAAACATAACAAAATTGCCGCAGCTGATGGGACAGCTCGGAACAAATTTCGAGAGAACAATATAAATCAACAGTTTTTAACTATTAAACCAATTTCAAGAAATACCAGAACATTTCTATAGTCTAATATGTCCAGAGGTCAAATCGAGAAGGTAGTCACATTAGGTTGGCAAGATGTGAGAAAATCTCATTTGTAGCGAAACTATTCCTCAGGCTCGTCGATCTCTTCATTATCAAAGCAGCGACCTTCCAAGTGACAGCGCCCACACTTTTTACAGTGACGGTAGGATTTCTTTACACAACGCATGCAAAGTTCGCAATGTTTGTATGGCGAACCATCCTGAAAATATTTAACAGCTCCTCAATTTGATTTGATCCATCAGAAGTCATAAAGCTCATAGACACACACATTCACTGTAAAAGAAGACTGATACGAAGTAGCGCGTAGCATCTATCCTTTGCACGTACGACAGCTTTATTGGAAAAAGTTATGCGGACGAATCTACCTTCGTTATTTCTCAGCCCCCAATCCTGCCATATACAGTAGCGCTCAAAAGTATTCATGCGAAATTACAGTATGTGTAGCATGGGTGTATTGTGAATATTTACCACTATTAACCTACGGTCTCATCATGTACACGCATCCCGAAAAGCTCGAATTCCAAATCGCTTGGGAATATGGACATTGGTCCTTCTGAGATTTATTTCCTTTTGGCCATGTCCAAAGTGTACGAGCGCTAATGCCGAACACAGCGAAGGAGATAAATGCACTTAAGATACGAATAACTGCAGACGTCGCTAACTTTGCTTTCAGCGAAGTCTACTACCACAACAAACACCTTCCCCTTAGTTAAGTGGATATTGCTGCTTTGCAGTCTAGCGTTGGATAGTGTGAAGTACGCTTCAGTTGAATATATCAAAATTTCGCGCAATTTGCTTCACTAAGAAAAAGTGTTAAGGCCAAAACGTTTAGCCAAATACTTTTGAGCCTTACTGTATAAGAGGCTGTGTATGTGTATGTGTGTGTATGTGTGTGGTGTCTGTAAGCGTGTGTGTGTCGCGGAGTTGGCGCGAAACCAATGTTCGAGCGAAAATTTATCTCCTGTTCCCGTGTAGATAGAAAGTTCAAATTCGTTAGGAGTACGGGCGACTTTGTAGCAACATTGATGCTGGGTGGATGGACTAGATTCCTATCGCAGCGAGCAGGATTTGCTTGAAAATGGTCAATTTGGACTAAGAGCGGTACAATTTCGTAAGAGTGCAAGGGGCACAATGAGGAACACTGATGATAGGTAGCAGGACTACACTCCGCTCAAAGTGAGCGGGGATTGCGTGAAAAATGTCATTTCGGACCTAGAGCGTTGCAACTTGGGAGGGCACAAGGAGATGGTTGGGAACATTGATGGTAGATGGCAGGACCAGACTCCGCCTACAGGGGAGCGGAGCATGAGCAAAAAACAATTAGGACCTAAAGTTCAAATTGAGAAGGGCGGCGGCAAGATGGGAACACTGATGGTAGGTGATAGAAAGTGACAGTTTATAAAAGCTAATGTGGAGCCTTAGATGGTAAGAGCCGCAGTATCCGATACCTCCTTCGTATTCACAGTGCAGTTTATCACTGCAGTGGGTGGTGTGAGATGTGAATAGACTGTAGGCGATTGTTGACAAGGACTGATAGCAAGAGAAGAGGGAGCTATTAGATCTGTAAGCCCTTCATGTTAGCAATGAAACTATGGCATTTCAGTAGGTGATTTGTGATGTGACTGGATCGTAGGTACTCGGACAGGTATCGTAGGTGCGACAGGAACTGTAACAACATATAAAAGCTGAAAAGTGACCGCAGAGTGAAAGAGCAACCTACCAATTAAAAGCCTAACACCTTCTTTATTCGCGATGCAGCCTTGACTCCTTGACCTGTTTCATTCTATAAGGTAAATGGGTAAATGCCGCGATTGGAATCAAAGGCACTACATTGAAAGCAGATGAAAATTTAGTTCATCTTTTGCTATTAGATTGCGAGTGCAATGCAGCAAAGTTTGTGACTCAATTAATGAACACGGTTCTCCTTCGTCTCGATATCATTTGCTACAGAACTTATCCGACCGCCACTAAACTTGAGTTCTCAACTGTTGATTATAGAAAGGAAGCTTTATTGATGAAGACACTCGATAATGGTGTTATTATTACTCGACAACATTTGTGAGTATCATTCAAGCTTTGGTTACCTACCAGTTGAATTTCAATGGGTTTATTATCTTCAAGATGAACAGCAACAGATCGAGACTTCTAATCATAGGTATAGGGCACCGAAACATACTGAACGCCACATGCATACAATGTCAGTCTTGCCAAGTTTCATGTTCCAAAAGTACAACTTGTTCCAAAAAGGGACGGCCGGTTTGCCGATTATTACAATTCTGTCACAAGAAGTAGGGAAGCGTGAGCCGGGCGACCCGACTGGTGAATGATATATGCTCTACTACTGCATCCAGCGCTAATGATTACAAAATGCTCTCCGACAAAGCCTTTTGCGCCCTTCTTTGCCATATTGGAGTTTTCTGGAGCGAGAGCATTATGCAGGACAGAAATATAAGTCTAAATTGCCTTCATCGTGAATTTTGGCGAAGTCAGCGTTATGAATCGGGAAGACTTTAATCGTTTGCGGCTTTAAGTCCCACTCTCCCACCAGAATAAAAAAGTAAATGAGGATAGCAGGCGTCGCATTACGGAAATGTGACCAACTTGTAATGGGAACTTTGAACGGAGACCTAAGTAAATTGGTAGAGATGAAATGGTGTTAACGAATAAAGGAATTGAAAATGCAAAAGAGCTTCCTCTAAAAATTTATTCGAAGACAACGATGTTTGGAACTGTGCAGTCGTAGCTTTGGTATCAAGCGTCAAGAAGGTATATGTGGTGGTAGTGCTCTTGGAAGAATTCTCAAAGTTTTTCTTTTCTTGCAACTGTTTGAACAAGGGCCTTACTTCGGCTATAGTTTACGTTTACCGAACCTGTCGAGGACAAAATAGTTCTGTATGTAATTAAATTCAAAAAATATGCTGTGTTTAGAATTAGACATATGAAACAGAAATCACTGCCGAATAAATGCCTATGAGGAACTCAAGATTAATGATCAATCTCAAAAACGTGTGAAGCAAACATGCTGTTCACCACACCTTATACACGCCTGTCTGATCCTGAGAAGAACATTATGTAGTGGTTCAGAACCTGCGCTATGAGAAACAACGCAGCCTTAAACAGTATTACACGTAGAGAGTTTATCACAAGTATATAGAATGTTTTATGTTCTCCGCTTTTCACGTTTGAAATGCTGGTTCAACAAAACTGAGTATGTTGACGGAAACCCAGGCTTCTGTGTATTTTCTGGCGAGTATTCAAGACGTTTGACTAACACATTTTTTGGACTATCCCATCAATATTGGACTCTTCAGAGCTACTTGTGCAAGAGTGATTTCTGTTTTGTGCGTCTCGAGGTCTAAAGTAAAACAGACAAATAAAACAACCAAAGACATTCGATTTACATGCAGGACTACCTCGTCTTACATAGGTGCGACAAGCGTAAATGATTGCCAAATAAAGCGCTCGCTTTAACAAAAGTTGGGTAGGTCTGCAACTCTTTGATGGAAGGACGGAACACTGCGCTACAACTCGACAGGTAGAAGGGCCAAGCTATTCCGATACCTGTGGAGCGAAAGCTATACCACTACGCCACGCTAATGCTTCATGTCAAAGCGATGATGAAGATTCCCAAGTAGACTACCTGAAGATGAACATGAAACAAAATACGAGCTATTTGAAAATGTGGTCTAGACCAACATTTACTTATGTTGCGCCTCAAAACAAGCAAAAGAGTTGAATCAAATCTCATTAAGTGAAATTACTGCCGGTATCTGATATATACGCCAAACAAATTTTTCCGAATTAGAAACGATAATCTCACAATCATATAAATTTCTAGAGAACATGGCTAAAAATTTTAAAAACCATAGGGTCTCCGTGAGCTGGCCCATCAAATGTCGTTAATGAAACAAAAAACAAATTCGACCTTCGTGTTGCCGGTGACGTGTAAAGACATTTTGATTGAAATCTGGTGTTTTCCTCAACAACTTCTTATGAATCCGATGTGAAATATGCTACGAATGCTCATTACTGTAAAACAGCAGGCAATTAAACAAGAAAAACCAGCAGGCAGTGCATGAATACAAGGACAGCTAGACTCATCTGGGAATATGCCTTCAAAATTTGACGGTTTGCCGGGACTCAGGACAGCAGGACTACGCTCATGGCGGGCGGGGCACTTACAAAATGTGTGGGTTGTCTGTATATGCGCTTGAGAAGAAATTCATAAGTCCTGTTCTAATGGTCCAGAGAGTTCTTATAGGGAATATAGTCTGCAGCCTGTATCCCTTGAAAACCCCTTCCCTTACCTTATGGATCTCCCTCTTTTGATTGACCCACCAGACGGGTCGCCCAGAGTTATTCCTTACTCTTACAAAGTAGCTAGAAATGTAATGTAGTTAAGGAGGGAGCAGGAGGGGGGAGAAGGCTGCGCTTTTTATTCAACACTGAGGGCTTGACTGCAGAGAACAGTGGGCATCCAACCTTACTCGAGTCGATTCTATGAGAAAGAATATAGTTTTATCTAAGCTTTGGGAGAGGAGTATCGGGATGGGGATGAGAATTTTCTCGTGCAAAAAGCTAGGATGGCGTGTGAGTTGAATATTCAATTGACTCACCCATCTCGGCCATATCGGTACCCCTTCCATCCTGAAGCTCAGGTCAAAAAACTGTATATTCTCGGCTAACAAGGGAAGGATCCCAAGTCAAAGTGGCCATTTGAAATGGGACCTATACTGCTAAGCGTACTTTTTGATGCTGATTTCAAATCTGCATTCAAAAACTGCCAAACGATTTTCTGAACGAAGTTATGGAGGTG
>UZAF01020787.1:0-16160 GCA_900617895.1 Haemonchus placei | reverse complement strand
GAAGGACCGGACGTAAACAATTCGTCTTGCGCTGATTTTATCGAGGCAGTAAGGGTTGCCAATCAACGCTGCCTTACTTGTAACGACCTTCGCCACTGCCATTCGACCCTTGACATTTCGGATCGGTTTCTTTAGTTTTTTGAGCGGATTATATCACTTCTTCATATTATTCCGATGAACTGTCTTGGCCGAATTCAAGTTAATTAAAGCGAACAAAGAGCAAAATCTCGAAAAAGAAACTACAGTACACCAACAATAGATTGAAAACACATCCTTAACGGATGCGGTACTTGCGTCTTTTGGGTCCATTATTTCGGAATGGATTTCTTTTTCGAATGGCATCTCTTTAAGCTTTTATTCCTACTAGCAATGAAAATGAAGGCTGAAATAGAGGTGGGTGAATTGTGAAGAGCAGTTGTGAATGTCCAAAGTACAAGGCGCAGCGGACAAAAACATCTATCAGACACCAACAAATCAGTTATAAGGAGACAACTGATCAGAGAGGTATGTAAAGAGTTTTTAAATTGATACCTATTCAAAATCATTTCGAAAAGTAAACAGTAGAGTAAGTAGTTCTTTCATAAATTATGGGTACACGACAAGGGAGCGGAGAGAAGAACCTTTCGACATCAGTTACCCAACGGTTCTCTTGTTGTTTAGATGACAAGTAGGTGCTCCAACCCAGTGATTTATGGCTTCTGTTCTCTTGTTGTTTAGATGACAAGTAGGTGCTCCAACCCAGTGATTTATGGCTTCTTACAGGTATGTTGAATAGCTTCCACAACTGCAATTGTAAACCGAAGTTGCAGAAATCCAATAAAACTCCCATTGAAAGCGGTCCCATAGAGCTGTGCTACGGAACCAGTTGGGCTACGCAGTGACACGGAACAAAAGGTGTGAACGGGACATGAATAGAAAGGGCAGCGATAGGGCGTAGGTGGAGAAATGGGAAAATCATGATTATAGTCAACAGGCAAGTCAAGTCAACATAATAAATGTTAGAGTTTAGAAACCATGACGGAAGAGAAAAAAGGCGTTTACTGGATGGTTCCCGGAATATTTCTGGGCGTCTCATAAGTTATATTAATGAAATATAAGCGAATTAAATGAGATGCATTAATATCTTGTATGGCAACACATAGAGACAATAGACATCGCTTTTCCCAGGTCGAACTGCCACCGATCCTCATGTTACCGCTCCCTGTGCTCTCTCAATCATCTTTGATTGAAGATTAGCTGATCAGTGACTAAGAGGCCAGTGTATTTGTTACAAAAATCATAACAAAAACATAAGGGGAAGACGTGCCACAGACATCAGCGGAGTGTATCATAAATAGTCGAAATTACAGCGCCGAAGAGGTTGCTCAGCAGAGCGCGACCACTCCGTGGGGCGCGACATATTGGAAGCCCCTCTTCATCGGCAACGGCTTTCCATCGCTGCAACGATCGATGATTATGTTTTTATGCTTCCCAGGAAACATTAAGGCTTCCATGCCATCATTTCTTAGTCAGACATTCGCGACACGCGAAACACTGGATAATCGGCCACAAGGTTTCATTCCCACAGACTCCGCCCTATGGAACTCCCCTGGAAACTGGTGGATTTCGTTATTTTACAGCTTTCTTGCCCCCACACATTGGTAGAGTGAGTCTAATACTTTTTACGAACTCCAAAACCCTTTTCTTTACCCTTTTCTTGTTCTCACAATCGCTTCGTGTCCATTCGTTCTGGTCACTTCCATGATTGTCCCCGATGGGCGGACAATGGGCAGTGCTTCTTTTTTAGTTCATTAGTTGTGAAGCCCCGTTTGCATTCCACAACTCGACTGACATAGACCTTTTTTCAGCGTGGTTTTCCATTCGCGAGGTATGGACGTAACTTAATAGTCACTCACGAAAAATTTCCGGACTACTTAAGCGCACTCCGCTGAGCTGTTTCTTTTTCTCTTAAGCTCTTTTATTCTTGTATTTTTGCTACTTACCTCAGCTATTATGATAAACCTTCCACCACCCATCCGAGGGTCAGTATATCAAGAAATGAACTCAGTCTAACGTGCTAGTCCTTGTTATATTAGCACTGTATCGGATGGGTAGAGGATCATGGGAACCGACCACCTTAGCTCTTTTATGCGGTTTCAGCTAAGTAGGAGCACCTGGGTGGGCGGGATGATTACTCCTGCAAAAAAATAAAGAAAACTTGCCCACCGCTGTGCTCCTTCCCTACGGAAGCCCTTATTCAAAAACTGACACGTCCATGATGTAACACGACGTAACGCGTTTCATTGACGTCATTTCTTGACATACTGACCTTCGGATGGGTGCCCCTCCCCCCAACTGCATTTTCACCTCCTCTTGATACTCCCTGAATTTTGTTCGGTCGCTCTTGCAAGTTCTGTTTTCTCTCTACTCTTGTTTTATATTATACCTGTTTACTTTCGTTTGAAATACCTCAGATTTCTTAGCCGGTCACTAGCTCTGCTCAGTGGTCGAATCGATTCTCTCTCTTTACAATTGAAACTCTCCTGGCTCCTTTCTTCTCGCGAAACTGAGGATTGCTTATGGTCTATCTGCCACATTTTACGCTTAAAAAGCTCCCAGCTGTTATTCGAAAAAGCAAGCGACGAGAGGCGAGCGAGTTCATGAGGCGTCTCTTCTCATCCGTTGGTTTTTGAACTTTATAACTTTTTCTTTCCAGAGGCCTTAACAGCCGATTTGGCACCGAATGAGGTGGGCCAAACTTCGGCAACCGGCCGAGGGCCTACCGTTTTTTACAAGGGAATCGAAACCTCGACTAGGACTTGTACGAGTACGTCTATCATTTTCCACAGTTTACATTTTTAAACTTTATTCATTTATTTGTGGTTTTATGAGCATTCACAATAACATTTTCATGAGGGGAAATCAAACTAAGAGGTATATTCCTCTTACCTCCTTGTAATTTAAATGAACAACAGCTTCTTTGCTGGACTTTGAGGCGCTTTTTAACATGAAAATTTTTGTTGCCGTATTTTGTCCAATGAACTTCATATGAGTGATTAGGAGTACCGTCCTCCATAATGCTAACTCCTCCCTGATGTTGAGAACTCCTTTGTTGTTGCGATCGAAGAGATCGTAACAACAAAGAACAAGTAGGATCAAAGTTGTTTTTTACTGAGTTAGAGTAAGTATGATTTAAACGTCTTGTGCAGCGTGCAGGAGTTGATTTTGTAATTAATTTGTTGCTAAAAAAGCTTCTGACGTCTATTTTCAGCAATGGCGTTCATTTCCTCGTCTGAAAAAAACCGTGATAGGAATAGTAGTGCTGTCAATGACATGTGTCTTTACATTCATATTCGCTTCGCCGTTCATCCAGATGACCGACGAAACTTCAATGGATTCGCCGAGAATAATTGGCTATGTAAGTTCTTCCCCTTTTGGAAATAGGAAAAAGTCAATAAACTGGATAATGCCATTACGCTCAAAAAAAGAGAAAACATGGCGTTTTTTTNTTTTTTTCATTGTAAAGGTTAGGTTATTTCTTTGTGTGCATGAATTTTTTTCTTCAATACACTTCAAAAACGATTACTTTTATTCCTTTAGGTTCAAGATAAAATTTCTCTCACTCAAATGACAGCACAGAACCAATCTCAGATTCCTAGATTTACAGGTGCGTTCCATAAAACTATTTATGGTCGCTTTCAACAACTTACTTTTGCTGCACTTGTCTTTCTTTTATTATGAAGAGTTTCCATATCATCACCTAAGACAAAGCGTTTTTACTTGATTCTCCATGGCTGCACGCTGGATGCATGTTAATGAGGCGGAATAAACCAAATCGGCTCTCCCATCATCCACCATGCGCCACTAGTCTATAGAATCCATTACTTTTTGATACTCTGGAGAATATTGGATTCGTTGCGGTAATCTAGTTATTTCATGATGCCCGGATGTATGATATCTAGCTGTTCCATGAGTTTAGTTATCCTTGGTACGGTATGGTTACAGTAACAACCTCGAACTCCTCGAAGTAGCGTTCATTAGCAAGAATTCGCGGCTCTTACGAAATTCTGGCCATTTACTTTATAAAAGTCCCGGTCAAAGTNTAATGGCCTTCGGATCAGGATTCGATAATTTTCCGTGAGGACATTTTGCGTCATCACTCAAGTGTTTCGGAATTCACTTCATTTTCACTTACTTTTAGGACCCACTAATGATCGGCAAAAGGCTGTTGTGGACGCCTTCAAACACGCTTGGGAAGGATATCGAAAATATGCTTGGGGTCACGATCAGTTGAAACCGATCAGTGGTGGCTACTCTGATTGGTTCGATACAGGTCTGACTATTGTGGACGCACTTGATACAGCTATTATAATGGGCCTCGAAGAAGGTTTGTGTTTTGCTACTGTACTTCTTATTCCTTTCGTTGAGCTAAATTTCAATTTGACACAAAGCCTTTTGTTGCAAAACCGGTGCGGGATGAAGTTTTGCCTATAATTTAACAACTTTGCGTTGATGAATGTGGATCATTGAATGAATTGAATTATCTGTATTTACCTTATGAAAGTGTATAATTTAGAAGTGGCGCAAGGAACCGAATGGATACGAGATTCTCTAACATTTGAAAAAGATCGCTATGTTAATCTTTTCGAAACAACGATTCGCACCCTAGGCGGTCTCCTGAGCGCATACCATCTTACCGGTGACAGGGTTCGTTGCTTGGCACTTTTTTGGGTTGAATTGTTGAAAGAAGAAAGCTGGAATGGCTTGTTTAGATGTTCGTCACAAAAGCAGAGGATCTTGCCGGACGTTTGATGAGTGCTTTTACCAAGTCAAAATCAGCTATTCCATTAAGTGATGTGAACCTGAAGACAAGGTATGCATCGTTTTCCCGAGATGCTTCTCATTATTTGCCTTGCACGTTCTCCAAACCAGGGTAGTCAAAATAAGGAACTAGGATCTTTTCCCAAGTAAGAAATGAAGCTGTGGGTAAGGTCAGCCACACACGAATTTCGAGCCCTTCTGAATTTCCAAATGAAATGTGATCTGTAGCCAACTGCAAACACGATAAAAATGGATGATTTGATGCATTCGTGAGCGTATTTCATTGTGCATCCGGTCTTCATTTAGTGTCCTAGTGGCGTCTGTTTACAGGTGTGGCTTACGCAAGTGATTACAACGAACAGCCAAAGTAGTTTTGTTTTCCAAGGGTGTCTGATACCAGTCAGCGCCTTTGCAATTATCGAAGGCATTGCGAGTTGCGTTTATATTGAACTCGTATATGATTGCCGGGCCATATGGCGAATCCACTTGACTCTACTCCACCTGGCCTCATGTTGAGAATAAAGTATACGACATCTCATCAGACATCCTGTCTATGTACGTATTTTTTTAGCAAAGCGAAGTCACCAGCATGGAGTAGTGAGTCATCATTATCTGAGGTAACATCGCTACAGCTCGAGTTTCGAGATCTTTCCCGAGTAACCGGAAGGAAAGTTTACGAGGTACGACCATATTTATCTTAAACTCACTTACACGGCTCGCTTTCGTTCATTGCGAGCACCAGCAATGAACCTTTTGTTTCTGTATTTCCCAACCCCATCCACGGTCAACAAACCAACATGTCATGCAATTCGTTTGTTTGAACCATTTCCATGTTTGTTATATCACGCGCTTTTGACAGGAAATCTCGTTCAAAACCTCGAAGCATATTCACGATATCGGCTGTAAGGACCATGATGGCCTATGCGATATGTATTTGAACACAAACACTGGGCGGTTCCGAAGTAGGTACCTTATACATGCTTTATCAAGTAAAAATATTTCAATCATGCAGTCAACTTGAAAGTGAGTTGTATATTTAAGCCGGAACCACAATCACGTTCGGGGCCCGGGCTGACAGCTACTACGAATACCTTTTTAAGCAGTGGTTACAAACCGGGAAGACCATTGATTGGTTAGTTTCTTGTGATCTTTTTCTGCAAGCTTTTTCAATGCTCTATTCGAAATAAATTCTTGATCAGTGTTCCCTTGTTCTTAATGCCTTCATGCCTTCAAATCTATCGAGTCATTTAGCAAATTTCAGGTTGTTAGATGACTACAAAACGGCAATGGAATCTATGGAATCGAAATTGTACAGGTATTCGGAACCAAATAAATTAGGCTTCGTTGGCGAATTGCAAGGAAACGTTTTTTCTCCAAAAATGGTAGTTAATTTTCTGTCCGTTGAACGCAGCGCTTCTCACAGTTCCATACCGTTGTGTTTAGGACCACTTGGTGTGCTTTCTCAGTGGAACATTAGCTCTAGGCAGTCAGAATGGTTTGCCCGCTGAACACATGAAGTTGGCAAAGGTAAGTTTTCGATTCGAAGAAAAACTTTTGAGTTCCGAATCTATTAATACTATTAGAAGTGGTTTACTTGTTTAAAAGCTTTCCTCTTGAATCTTCACCTCCTTGAGGAAGAAAAAGTTCCAGGATCTCGGAAGAGCATGCAAAGCAATGTACAAAACTCCGACTGGACTTGGGCCAGAAATCGCTTACTTCAATATGATGCCCGGTATTAAAGAAGATCTCAGCATTAAGGTAGTTCCTAATGAGTCACAAGTCAACTACCTAATAAAAGCTATTTTGTACTTATCCAGCCTCTTGATGCGCACTCATTGTTGAGACCAGAAGCGGTTGAAGCTTGGTTCTACCTTTACCGGCTAACAGGTTAGTTCATTTACATAGAATTGTTTCAGGTTACTTACCTTTCTTACTAGAGGATTTTCAGGAGACAAGACGTACCAGGAGTGGGGCTGGGAAGCTTTCAATGCGATTGAGAAGTATGCAAAAGTAAAAGGCGGCTATTCATCGGTGAAAAACGTAAAAAGGATACCAGTCATGCACAGGTCAGACATTTTT
This sequence comes from Haemonchus placei, assembly GCA_900617895.1. Classification (NCBI taxonomy): domain Eukaryota; kingdom Metazoa; phylum Nematoda; class Chromadorea; order Rhabditida; family Trichostrongylidae; genus Haemonchus; species Haemonchus placei. The sequence goes on along the minus strand of UZAF01020787.1, from coordinate 9,281 downwards.
TTGTAGAAGTTGTCTATGAGCTAGCATAGTGTGTTTTCAGTGACCTCATGGAATCGTTCTTCTTAGCAGAAACGCTCAAATATCTCTACCTTTTATTTGCCGATGATCAGACAAACCTATTTCCATTAGACGAGTGGGTATTTAACACTGAAGCGCATCCACTTCCGATCTATTCTAACTAAGCCGCTTGACGGAGACTGAGAAGACTGTCACTTCTCTCTTACTCAAAGAGATCTAAAGAGAATGTTTCTCACAAACTTTATCGACTTTACGAATTTTATCATCAACCCCACGAAATGCTTACGCCCTAGCCTTATTCCTTTTTTCTTTCTACGAGGACTTCTTAAGACGTGTTTTCCTCAAGCTGTCATTTAAGCTCACGATTTTTGGCATTTGAATGTGATAGAACGCTTAGGAAATACCTATTTTGTTCTCTAGAACTTTAGGACGATTCAATCTTTGAGCCACTAATGTAGCGACCTTCGGAAAAGTTTTTGGAATATTTCTAGTCTATGAACTGATTTCAAAGGGGACCGCGAATATGACAGGGAAGTTTCTTCACCACTTTGATTTTAGTCAAGCAAACGTTTGAATATTTCACGAAAATGCCTTTGTATTCAGTCAAAGCAATTCTTGGTTAAGCTTACACCTCTGGACTGGATTCTTTCTATCAGCTGTGCTGAACGCTATTATTATCGGTGAATTTTATAATCCGAATTAGTGTCTTAAGCTTTACGCAGAAAATATAGTTAGAGGTAGAAATTACATGCACACTGGTTTAATTTTTGGCGAAATCCCTCAGTGCCGATGACTCAAAAGGAGATGATGTAGTGATTTTTCTTTGAAGCTTGTTCCGTTTATCTGGGTCAAGTCTAGTCGATTATATTTTATTGCTTAGACAGGACGCTTTCCGAAAATGTATGATTGTTCATTCAGTGATGTGACTTCTGGTAGTGATTTCACTTTGCCTTGTGACAATGAGCTAGCCAACGATTCACTGTAATATTACGTTGCTTTTTTGTGTGAGTAGCTTATTGTTAATTATTTAAATAGAGCTTTTATTTTGTGTTTGAAGCTCAGCTACGAATTTACTGCTTATTCGAAGCCATAGTATTGATCGAAACATTCCATTTTGGTGTTGTCCCTTGTTGATTTGGTTATGCATATTTTTGAGATGAAATTAATATTTACAATTTCTGATAAAGTATTTATCATTTATCTTACTCGTCTTTTATTGCTGCCAAACTTGTCTTGAAATAGNACACGATTCTGAACTGAGGAATGGTTTGAAGAGTATTCCAAAACGTTACTGATCAACACTGTGAAGTCTATACTCAATTTTATCTTCTTACTCATCCCGCAGTTGTTAACACTAGAAAGTTAAGGTTATCCATTGAAAAAGTCCACTAGAACGAATCAATCAGGAGTAGTGGATGCAGTAGCTACGCACAAACATAAGAAAAAGGCCACCACTAATGATAATACGTGAGAATAATTTGTGTCTTAAGGTAGACGAACGAGGTATCTCGAAAGACGCTGCTCCCGAACTCGGAGAGCAATGGACAGTTTTATCTCCTTAAATAAAAGATTTCCCCATCTCACCCTAACAACAGACATTTGTAGAAAGTAGTATGCAAAATTTCCATTCATAGTAATGGCCATGAAACTAATGCGGCTCTTTACCGACGACTATCAACAATAACCCTCTGCTCGCAAAAAGGTTCTTACTACAAGTTGTTCAAAAAATGAAGTGCATGGACCAGATCAAAATTTACCCAGTGCACACGAAAGTGTAATCAATGACAATCTTCTCCCTAATGAAAGAACTCAAAAATAAACTATCATAGCGAGATGGAAGGCTTTATACTGGCCCTGAGTGATAGCTCACAACTGTCGGCTTACCGCGCCATGTACCAGAACAATACCATAAACATGTTCGCTCACCGAGCAAAATATTTATTCCTGTATCGGCTCTAATGCATGAGAACCCTCTCGTAGAGCTTTAGTTCCGAATCGCTCGATCGCTTTGATTTTTGCGAATACACCACGGCAGCAGTGTTCAACGAATAGATTCTTCGTTCGTCTTGACCACACATATATTACTCTGAAATAGAAACTGATAAGACTGGCTCCCACCCGAGGAAAACGTTGATCAAAGGTATGACAGGTGATACAGGTGAAACTGATAAGACATGCGTATGTGAAGCAGTTCTCAGCTGCAAGGTGCGGATATGACCTATAGCCCCTTAGACTGCCCCGTCAAGAACGGGTCAGCGGGCGTGACGATTTTCAATAAACTGGGCCGGCCGTCCGACCTGGCCACCTTTTCAGTATTGCATGAGTGTTGCAAACTTTTCGTTAGTCAGCTCGGAAACGCTGTACAACGCTGAGGCTAAATATAGCATTACTGATAAATCGCTTCACAAGTCAGTACCTACTGCAAAAGCGACTCGCGCAAAACTTTCTACCAAATAGATCCACCATGACTATCACCCGGTTACCAGTCCTGTAGGGGATATACTGCATTGATATCGACCCAATCGATAAAAAAAATAAAGGGTCACTAATCGAATAACAAAAGGAGAACGAAATCACCTTACGATTCTTTTAGCATTATCAAAATTAGCCTGTTGTGCCTCGCTCAGAGCTATGTACAGATGACAGCGGGCCAACAAGGTTTGATCATCAAGTTCCGCTGCAATTCGTAACTGCTTCTCGGAGATCGAGCCAGCTCGTTTTGCCTCAAACAATATGAACTAACACTGCCATCGAAAAGGGTTAAAAGTCTGTGAAGTGAAATAGTTGGAAATGTCGCAGACTGTTCTTACACTTGGGAGGAGAATCCCCCGATGCTGCATCATCGGCGGCTAGTACCTTCATGCAGCATTAGAAACAGCAGCAGACCTTGCCGGTCCGGTATAAGTAAAAGCGCTTAGACAATAGGACTTACAAACGAAAGGTCGTAATCAGCCATCGCTGAACAAGCACCACCAAGTGTTGACATCCTCCACATTAAATGTTCCAATTCAAAATACTTCATTAATAAACACAGCATACGTTTTTCCCTGAACTACAAGTTGGTTAACTACATGGGAAGGAACTTGCAGGTAAACCATCCCATAACTTTGACTTCTCCTTCAAGTTCCATTATTGTGGTATCAAAACTCACCACTTATAGTCAATATATTCATCAGGTGCCTCAGGCATACGAATTCGAATAATAAAGTCCTGAAATTTTCTGAGCTCTTTGCTTATCCATCACATTTAGGATAAATAAAGGATAAAGTCTTTGGGCGTTCATAAATACCTCCTAGGGGATTCGCCCCTGCACTCAACTTCTATTCATAATCGTAGGCGCATTTAATGCACATGTGACCTATACAATGACTTGACCAGCCCATGTACAAGTAACGCTTTCATTCTTCCCGACGAGAGGGTATGGTACCAATTACCGGCTCCGGAGGGATGGAAAGTTTCGATGGCCTAGGCTAATATCGACCCCGGATTCGAACCCGTGACCAGGCCTGTGTGGTAGTGCGCCCCCCAGCACCATGAAGATGAGAAAAAAGCCCAAAGAATTCACACTTATCTAGCTGCGAAAATCCTAACCAAGCATCAATATCAAGCTACTTCGCCTCCAAAACCATTCATGTACCTAATCGTATGTGCTTAACTGTGCAAAAAATTGTAAAAGTTAGCGGGTAGGAAACGGAAGGTTACTGCACTTGTGTTTACGATGGATTGCAAGAACATATTAGCAGTCAGCAATCTAACCCATCGAAAATTCAATCCGACCTCTTCAGGGATTCCTCAAGTAATCAGCATTTTGCAGCAGCGCTTTATAAATAGTGAGACACACAGCTGCAACCTTGTTGCCTCCAATGCTGTGAACTTCCTTTCAGCAATGCGTTTTGTCGAAGATAATAGAATTCATGAGACATGTGAACCTGGTCGTACTTGCACTTTTAGACTCAGTGAGGAAACGTAAGCTACCAGGAGAAGCACTACAAAAGATTGTATCGCATCTCACCTCATAGAAGATCGACTTCAGTAAGGATTACGCTTTCCAAAAGCATTATAGTGATAAATAGCAACCAACTTAGGAAAGAAAAATGACCTCGAAAACAAAGAAAAAGGGCAAATCAGTATATCAAAATATACCTAATATGGATTGTAACCTTACTTTTTAAAACATGAGCTAACTAAGCTGCCTCACTGCCTCATACAACTGTATGGGCTGCTTAACGTTTTACTCACAGTATGTAAATAGGCAAAGGAAATTATAATATCACCGCACTGATGAATGAGAATTTTCTTACCTCACCAGTAGGTAACCCATAATGTTTCCTGACTTCATCATCAAAATTCTTCTTATCACCATGTGCTAATTGTAAAATTGATCGAGCTGTACTTGTCGGACACCTCCATTTTATGAGTGTAGTTTCAGTTCCTGAGCACGACGAACAAGAAGGAATGTCTATATACATCTCGTCCTAGTCGTTGACAAGTTTTTCGACTATTATTTTATCCTTCTGTAAAAACACCAATGAGTAGAGTATAAGTATCAATGGAAAACAGGAAGTCTGAAACTCTATTGCACTGCAGTTATAAGGTCTACGAACCTCTTTTCGCACTGAAAAAGGAATATCAAAGTCACTCGCAGTAAGAAGAGCTTTATCATCAAAGTAAATAACTATGGCATCAATGAATGTTCAACAACAGTGACTCAACAAAATATCTGACGGCTCTAAACAACTCGTAACTATTGAATAACCATATTTACAACAATCCATTTCGTACTATCTGCTTGATGAAAACAATAGATCACTTGAGATTGCAACATTCTGCCAAAACAAAAATGACTAAACTGCATACTCAAATTGAGAAGTAGCTACAAGGCATGGCTTACTTGAATTGGCTACTCTCCACTGGAACAAATGAAACAAACGTAAGCCCATAAAGCATCTACACCGTCTTCTCTAAACTTCACTCTTACACTATCAACCAAGAGCGCTATTGAAACCTATGGAGATGATTTGACAGCAACTAATGCAACAAACCATGGGTAAGAAGAAGAGAACAAGAAAACAGTGAAATGAGAAAGGGAGAAAAAGACAAATTTCAAAAGCCCTTGGGTGGGTGAGCAGAATAATGAGCTTTTAGAAAGAAAAACAACAAAGGGCAATTGTATGTAATCATAGAAAACAGGAATTGAGATTTGAAAGGATGTATAAGACACATACAAGACATAACGAAAGGACAAGTACATGCCAATACTTTTTTTATAACCCTATAAAAAAAATTTAGTAATTAACCCACTATCGCTTGACTACCAGCTTTAGTTTTCTCAGCATCCATTTGAAATACAAAGGCATGGGTGCAGATATCCGAATTGGAGCGCTTGTTTGAGATGCGCCTGGCAGATTTACCTTAAATAAACATCGTCCCAAACACATGAATGATATTTACAAGACAATACACACTACAGCGTATGATGTCATTGAACACCAAGGCCTCCACTTACGCCTCCTCTTTGTTTGAAGGAGGCTCACTTTCCTTTTCTATCATATTTGTCATGAATGCGTAAAACTATGCCTTACTAAGGAAGCAGAAACACAGCATTCCTGATGAGTTGAAAAAATAGTGACTACGGAGAAAAGTCAAAGAGTGGATGACCGGGATAGGCAGGGCTTGTCTAAAATTTACTGCAGTAGTTTGCCAGCCGCAAGCTGAAAGGTTGAACCTTTCGTTGTACGTGGAGCCTGCATGTCAGATAGCATCACAACTGCCCAAGGCAATCAACCAAATAAAAAAAAAAGAAGATCAATCCAAATCCTGTATTGAAATTACGTACCTCTCTCAGATGAAGATACATTGGAATCTTGCGAGACTGTGAATCGGTGACATTGAGCGAGCCAAGAACATGATGTGATAAGCTGGAAGAAACACCTATCCTAACAGCTTCCTTAACTTCAATTTCATTACGCATACCGTGGAGGCCGCGGCGAAGAGTTGCTGTACTTTGAGTCACCAATCAAAGGACACCCAGCCAACGCAAGGTGAGCACGGATCTGATGTGGAATCTCTGAAACACACACAAGTTTCATCCTTACGTAAACACATATTTGTTCAAATGACGAGACTGTTTTCCACAAAAAAAGTATTACCTCTGTGGGTTCGAACCTCCACACTTGAAACGTACTGATTTCCCTTAATAGTGCGGCATTCAGAGTGCACGTAGAAGATCTCACCTTTCGCCTTGTTCGTCACCAAAGGTACAAGCTGAACATGAAAAAATACGGAAACAAGTAATGTCAAGTGGTCTAAAGTGGAGAAGGTGGTATCAGCAGTTAATGACATATACGACAAACATGAGGATCTCAATGAATTCAACCACAAGTTCTCATAGTAAAATTATGATAAGAAAGACTACTAGTAATGTATGTCTCGAAAAAATCATGCAAAGAGAGAGGGAAAGGAAAGGGAATGATCACGAAGAAAATTTTTTATTCAACAGAACACATTCTAAAGAAGAGGGGAGAAGTTAGAGGAATGAGTGAGAAATTCGAGAAAATTCAGAGAAGTATTAACGTAACAATTAGAGGGAGGGATTGGGAGTGGATAGAATTGGCTTGAAAAAGGAAAAGCGTAATTTGTATAGGCAAATACGGAACAAAAAACATCAGAGAAAAAAGTCTTATAATCTCAAGGTATTTCAAAGAAATCCCATTGCACTTTCACATAGAGAAAAATGCAAGAAATAGTAAAAGGTTGATCACTAACCTTCATATCCCTATTCTTCACTGTTTTTATTAGAGGAATAGTGATCTTGAGGGGAGAGTCTTCTAATTCACCACGAACAATACATCTGCAATCAGAATTTGAGATGAAACGTTACCGTAAAACGTTAAATACTGAATTCAACCTTTTCCGCTTTACCTGCTTATTTGTTCCACCATACCTCCTTCAAAATTCTTTTTCATAGCTGACTGCATAGAAGCGTTACTGGAATGGAACGAAGGTTTATTTGAGATGAAGCTAGAGAAGCACATGTTTCGAGCAAGGGTGACATTATATGAACTGGTTGAGTGGTTTGAAGACACAGAGAGATGGTGATACCATTATAGAGATCTCGTAGCCGGTTCTCTTCAAATCATCACGACATAGATAGCAGAGCCTCAGAAGAGCGGCTCCAAGCCTTGCGTACAGCATAATTCAGCAAGAACACAAGGTAAGGCGTGTGTCGGGAATATGTTACGAGGTAGGGCATATAGTTATTTACGCAAGACAACGAACAAGAAGTTGTATTGAAGATTGATTGAAAAAAATATGTGAGCTTTTTAAAGCTGTGTACTGACCACTTTTCAGAAATCAGAATCACTCTTGTATAGGAAAACTGAGGACACCCACATTCCTATATGCGGTGCCTCCGCACTACACATTCTATCACCCACACTGCGAAGGTCGCTTTGGAAGAAAAGTACTAATTTACACAGTTTGTTTAGGAACAGTGTTTCGGAAAATGCGATCTTTTTCAAATATTCAACTGCGGATACTCACGTGGCAAACAGAACAATGCCGGACTGAAACTTGTCCAACGATCTCACTAAATACAAGCGCTCGCATTTTGGTACAATTTCAGCCTGAAAATTGATATCGTAAGGATTCTAAAGGAAAAAATGCAACTGCTCATAATTACCTTAATCTTCTGCAACAATCTATCCAATTGAGGAGCATTTTGAGAAGCTCCGGAATAGGCCATGCCGTATGGTTTATCGAGCGCAACAATATCATCTAAATGCAAGAACAACACTTGTTACAAACTTATTGGAATAAATGTTGAGTTACCGTCTTTGTATAGAACTCTGTCTATCATCAGTTCCACCAATTCATTTTCATTCATTCGCCACACTGGGATGATGTCGGCACGTATTTTGTTTAAACCGGATTCTCCAGGTGACTCATCAGAACTTCTTTCAAACTGAAAACAGGCACCGTCAATGATGAAGCTAAACACAAACGTACGGATTCCGGTGTTCGATTTTCGCTGATGAACATTACTGAGAATGACTTCTGAGAAGTTACTCACAAAACATTTGGGCTTTTCGATTTGTTACTCAAAGGAATAACATTTATTCAATCGATTATAAACATACTAACCGAGTCTTGTTCAACTTCTACCCTCCTCGGATCGCCTTCTTGAGGGGTAGGGCTCACTCGCCGTCTCTGTGAGAACTTAGCGTGTTTTGGACGGGGCTTTTCTACGTGATGGTCGAGTTCAATCGACTGTTCTGATTCAGACGTCGTGCTAACTTCAGCGACACTAAAACTATCGTAATCAGCTTAAACGAAGTTTATTCGAAAGGCAGCTACTTATTGAAATAATTCATTAATAAAGTTACGCTCGAGAACAGAATAGCAATATAATAAAGGCGATGATAACAAGCATACTCAGCGGAGTCAATTCTTCTGAAGAACTGTTCTTCGATAAAGTTTTTCGACTGTTCATTGTGATTCTTCTCTGATGCTTCAGGGTCCTGAATATGTTAATGGAAGTATGAACCTCAAAACACTACAGAAAAGTTACTGACAAGTTCAAGCTGCGGGAAAAATGCTCGATCCAAAAATTCCGTCCCCGAAAGTTGACTAACGTCCTTTCCCATATCACTCACATCGCTCCTGATACGAAAAGATTTCTTCGGTTTCGAGTCATCTTTTATTGTCTCAACTTGCTCCTGATGAAGTTGCTTTGAAATGATTTGACTTATCAAAGTAAGAAAGAAAAAGACAGAAGCTAGTTCTACACTGTAGCTGTGGGACTTACTTCCTTATTCCCAACTTTTGGAGTTTGCGACATCATATATTCGATGCCAAAGAAGTCGTCTGCTTCCGATCTGTCCGGCATTTGTCTATAACTAGTTGAATACTCACTAATAAACGAATGAAGTTATAAACCGAGAAGTCTTAAGGTATGAAAACGCAAAAGAAGGAACAAGGTGAAGGCCTATCGTTAGGAGAGGTAAGCAGTGAAACAATCCAAAAAAAACCTCGCGACATCTCGTCCAAACGAGAACGGAACTTTGCGGGGCCGCAAGATTTGCTCCGGCACGGCCGTGGCAAATTGCCAGCTTTTCGCTGCGGGAACCCCCGCTGGCAAAGTGCCAGTGGTTCCCACAGCGAAAAGCTTGGGATACGGTATACGGACAATGGGGGAGAAGTAAGGTAAGGGAGAGTTCAGCAAGAAGCATCTCCATCTCCAAGGCAAAGCAAAGTCAGCATCT
>UZAF01020784.1:3427-16166 GCA_900617895.1 Haemonchus placei | reverse complement strand
ACTCACCCCGCCTCTCGCCAATCGGTAGGACGCGATATTTTTTCCTTGACTGGCTTGCTCTTTCATTGGATTTTGTCGTTTTTTCTTCTGTTTCTTTTTCGTTTTCATGTTTATTAGACTTGATTAGTTAAAATAACTCCTCCTATGTAAGCGGCGATCAAGACTGCATCGAAATTGAAGAAAGCGGCCAGCCAATTCAAATAATTAAAAGACTCCTTACCTTACAAATTGCGCGCTCCAATCTTCCATCGCAATCCTGCGATACGCGGCGGGTGCGGCGTGGGCGACGCCGTGACAAGGGAGAAGTTCCCGGACCCGTACAGCGCTATGCCGAACACTCTAGTAATACACGGCGATTGGCTAGTTGTCCCGCCGCGCGATGACTTTGCTGTTTGGCTTCTAGTAGGGCTGATCAGCTGTCCCGCCGCGCAGCACACCTCTCGAGAGCTACCTTTGTCACACACTGAGTTGATTTCGTTCGATAGTTGGTGATTAAAAATATCGAATAAGGTCTTCGAGTTCATTGATCGTTCTCAAGTTGCGGCCACCCACTAGTCTCACTGGCATTCCGGCTAGCAAGAAAAGCGGACCCCGAGAGACTCGGGATTGACGTCATGGAGAAAAAGAACGGCATCTGATTACGTATCTGGCCCATATAATTACATACTTGCGGAAGGTGGGCGGGCCAGGTGCTATACGAGTCCGCGTTTCTCTTCTTTCAAAGGAGTCTGGTACCGATTAACCAATTTTGAAAGATGGAAGGTTTGGTTGCCCGAACAGNTACCAATCCACGATTCGACCAATAGGATCATGCGTGTAAAGTGCACCACTTGGCACTACACTACCCCTTTCTATATGTATTTAAAGATATAATCAGCCTGAATGCTGTCACGACTTTCATGTTGATTGCCTCCGAGGCAAATATAAATGGACGAATTCCAACGAGGAACCAGTTCACAAAACATGGGAGCTGTCGTTACTTCGGCTCTGCAGTACCCCATCACTTTCACTGTTTATAGCTTAAATCGGTAGATTATACTCCTGGCTCCCTTGGTCATTGTTCCACGTTTCACTCGCCAAAGGGCATTTCATATAAGGGATGGGCTTGAAAACTGACTACTAATGAGTGCATAAATTGATGACAAAGGGGCGGGCGATTCCTGCGGCCATTAAGCTGCGTGCGAATCGTTCGGGGAAGCGCTCCTGAGCGGCGCCGACGGCTTCAACTGGCCGCCACTGCATTTCAGAAGTGTTGTCTGTGCGTGTGTGTGTGCTCAGGCGCTGTTTTTTGGGATGACAGCCTTGCGTGACTTATTGATCCTCTCGTGTTCTCGAGTACAGAATCGTCATCTGGGTGCTTTCGTCGTGAGAAGGTGCTCTGAATCGATTCTACCGCCTCTCAGCTGCTGCACCTTCAGCTAAGCTGCCCCTCCCCACCTTTGCAAAAGTGCTTACCTTGTCGTCATTGTGCTGTTGATATGTATGGTCTTCACCGTGTTCCTTGGCAAAAAGAACGAGGTTATCGTGCGTAGGGAAGATGTGGTGGATTTGCCTGAAATGATAAAGAATCATTCATAACTTCTGGACCCTGGGGTTTCTCATTTCTTACTAATCTCGTACTCGTTTGGTTGGACTTCTGACGCTTTGCGTCAAGCCCGATCCACTTCACTAGACATACTCGTTCCTATCTCTGATATATTACCAAGAAAATGGCTCGTCGAGGCAGCTTAGACTCGATGTTCAGCGATCTCTTGCAGGAGGTATCCAACTTTGACTGTTTTTCTACTCAGACTTTCTCAGACCTACACGCTGGAGATCTCGCAGAATCTTCGCCGGACTCACAAGTACAGTATCTTACGATCACTGCTGGGATCGTAAGGTACTGTACTTGGGAGTCCGGCCAAGATTTTGCAAGAACTCATTTCTTGTTTATGCTAAACTATCACTTTTGTTGCGCACGAGCCAGATTTGCCGATCGACATCGATTTCCAAATCTTCCTTGAAAAACAATCAATACTGGAAAATTGACCTTTGCAAAGTCAGGTACAAAGAAGAGACTCGATCCTCTGCTTGAGCGACTCCGGTTTAGCTCTTTTGCAGCACTCTATACCGTTCTCTCAACTGTCACCTTTAAAGTTCTACTTAGTTCTGGTCACGCCCACGGATCCACGTTAGGAATAATCCTTGATCTTTAGTTTTCAGCCACTTTCAACGTCTTTTCCAGGCTAACGTTTGGGCCAAAAAAGATCGGATAGGAAGTGGCACTATAAGGATGACACACGTGAACGGCCGACGGTTAGAGGTTCGTTGTTTACCGTATGGACAAAATGTAAAACATTCTCAGCCTTAACGGGTGATAAGGAATTGATAGAGATAGGATCTGGTGCAAATAGAATTGAAGCGAGAGATATAGGATCATTCAAAGATTAAGGGAACGGGAAGGGTCAGGAGATGCCGCTGCGACAGCCGCGCACGAAACTAGGTCACACTACGCGGCGACCGAGTTTCGTGCGCGTAATCGCGAACTCCGCGATGACGCGGAAAAAGCCTTCGGTGGAAGGTTATCGCCTACTGGAAGGTCGCAAACATAAGCACTTATTCAACAGATTGCACACTGCTCTTGCACATTACAGGGCTCAAAATGGGGACGTACTTTTGCTGCGCCCAAGACAAAAGGAAGCCTTGTAAGCGCACATTTACAAGTATAAATGATCTTATATGTGGATGAGGGGAATTATATGTGTTACAGCCAGAAAGTTGTTAGTACGCATAATTTCAGTAAAAGAACTGTTTCAGGACAAGGACGACTACGCTATAGAGGCTTGTCTGGAACAATTAGCTCGTGCCATATCCGCCCATGTGACAGACATACTGATCGATCGACTTGGTATCGAAGAGCGAATCGCCCAGAGGAATGATTCCGAGACTGTAAGGGAGAGGATCAAAGCAACATCTTCCGCACTGCATTCTCCGACCTATGATATGAACTCTCTTCGATTGCAGGTCATTTCGGATCGCAAGCATTTTTTCAAACCTCAACTACTCAACAGTCTGGTTAAGGGAATCCAAACGGAAATCATGCCCATGACCTACCGAACGGGAACGTGCCCTGGATCGATACCTGCCCAGATCGCGCACTTTCGTTTACCCTTCCGAACTAGCTTAATTAGCTTTAGTCAGTTCTGGGCCATTTAATCAGTTGTAGACTTTTCGGGGATGTTGAGTACACTGAATTAATTAGCGTGTGCACTAGCATACCGCAGAAAAGAGCGAATACTCATCTAACCCAATTACAACTATGACTCTGAATGAGGATAGAATGCGCGTTAACAAAAGCTCCTACTCGGTGTTCAGATAAATTGCCCACAGTTAGAGTTGGGGAAAAACATGCTGGGAAATGTTCAAAGCCATGAGGGCTTTTCGAATCGATTTTCCTGAACATCGCATGATGGACAAGAAGCTTAGAGGGGTACTTGTAAAAATGAGGAGTGCACCACTTGCAATGAGAATTTTGATCGGAAGCCATTGTTTACTTTTCCATAGATAATACTGGGATGTACTGGGGATATGTTCTTTGAATATTCCACAGCTTCGTCATTGCCTATGTAGATGAAGGCCAAATAAGGGGGTCTGTCCGGGTTTGATGCATCAAACACCTTGCGCAGCGCAACTGATGAAGCGCATGCGGTTGCTCTACCACAGCGTGGATCCCTCTTCCGTTTCCATACATACCAAAACACCAAGACCATTTAAACTAAAGCCGAGGCGATCACTGAGCATTCGAAATGACATCTGTCGGATCAGACGACGTCAGCAAAGCCCAATACCTTTTCGGACCATGGGATACAGAGCGCAAGACAGAGCACTGGGTAACCGACCTCGGTTTTGTTATCGTCAAGATTTCAGCAAAGTTCTTCCCGAACATTGTCTACACCACGATCATTGCCACAAAGCCCCACACTACGTCCACGAAGTCGATTACCTCGACCGATGAGCAGTAGTGGTGAGTTTAGAGCATCATTGAAAACTGAATCAAATGGAAACCAGACTGCTTTCAGCAACCCGACAAACACAGCTACAGCCCCAGTCACAGTACGACAGAAAATGTCTGCGAGTTAGAGGTGATGGCACGGTAAGTAGGAGGGCATATTGGAGCTTGAGAAGCTCTTCTGAATAACTCGTACTCTTGATCAGACCAGAACCGATCCATTTCAGCTGCTTCGTTACCACAGCGAGAATCGCCTGAACCGTATCGAACCAGCTCCTGATAACAACGAAACTCCGCTGGAGAATCGAGCAAGTCGCCTGCGACGAGCGACTAGAGGTGATGGCACGGTAAGTAGGAGGGCATATTGGAGCTTGAGAAGCTCTTCTGAATAACTCGTACTCTTGACCAGACCAGAACCGACCCATTTCAGCTGCTTCGTTACCACAGCGAGAATCGCCTAAACCGTATCGAACCTCCTCCTGATAACAACGAAACTCCGCTGGAGAATCGAGCAAGTCGCCTGCGACGAGCGACCGTTGGAAAAAAACTGGCCGATCGAGGTGATTCACCATACATTGGGAGGAATCAACGACAACGACTACAAAGTTCTTTTCAGAACAATAAGCCCAGTGGAGCTCATTCCACATCTTATCTTGACTTGTTAAAATAATTTGCTGTCAACACTGATATGCGACTCTCTGACTTTACTATGATAAATGCTTTGCTGTGAACAGTATGTAACACATTTGACGGTCTTTTTGCACTTCGAGGACAGACAGAAAAGGAGTGGGGTCGTTAAAGATAGGAGGGAGAGGAGGCAGGGGCTGTTAGGATCAGATAGAAACAACAGTATAGAGGGGCTGGGTAGATTCACCTTCCAGAAGTCACAAATTAACCGGGCTAGCGCTTACCATTAAAAATTGGGAGAACTCCCCAACGAAAAGATGAACGAGAAGAGGAGTAAGTGTGAAAGAAGAAAGGTCCATCTCCCACTTCAACCTACAACGACCTCCCTGGAATAATGACTATCGAAAAAGTGTAAGTGCTTGCCCTCCATCCTTGGTCCATATCCTTGGGCAAATTCTAATCCCAAACGAAGATGGACACACAGCTTGTTCTACATACAAAAGCGTTGTCACCCTGTAAAAACACAGGTTGAAAATTTTCGTCACAAGCTGGAGGATGGAATGTCAGTACGAAAAGCATAAGAAACTTTTTATAGTCTTCTGTTCAAATACACACCACCCTACTTCAATGGTCCTAAGCCGTGGAATTACTACATCTTTTGATTAGTTCAAATACCCTAGGAGGCAGGTCGTCGGTTTATGAACCCGAATTCCCACGGTCGCAGACGCGCACGTAGCAGTGGTCTTGCGCCAACTACTGTATTCATTAACTGGGAATTCGGATCATCCCAACAGTATGCGCTTTAACACGTGACCGGTGGTGCGAGCTGACATTTGGGTACACATCTGTGTGGGACGGTGGCTTTCATGACGTGGGTGACTTACAATCAGAGACTTGACCAAAAAACTGATTTACATTTGAAGAATCCAAAAAAGCTCATGAAACCTTAGAAAATGCAAAGGCTCGAGCTTATTACCAATGGGAAAGAACAAATTGACACAGGACTTAGTCCATTATTTAAAAATTTTTAGACATTTTCGGGCATCAACCTAGCAGAAATGCCGCTCTTGGTACCCACCTGTATTCACAACATCGTACACTGAGGGCGGTTTCTCTCCGGCAACCACATTGATCGGTCGGGTCAGGTTCATATGGATTTGGATGTGGCCAGAGAACGTCTCACCGTCATCGTTCTAAAATTGCACGATTTCAGCCAGCATTCACGATGAAATTCGCTTTAGGACCTACTATTCTCATGCTAAGGCCATCGCTGGTTTTATTGTATTCTTCTATCTTTTCAGCGAGGTTTTCATCACGATAAGCTGGAGACCATTCGAACGGCGTGTCCTCTTTCACATACACTTCTGATATTCGCAACGTCTAAACCATTTTCATATTGATCACGACAGTTTATAACGAATTTTTTAATTATGTAATAGTTTAGTAAAAATAAAAATAATGCTGATAAGAAGAGGGAAGCGTCGAAATTATATGCTGGTGTGCGCCATGCGATCGGAGCTTCTCAAGTTTGAGCAGCCATGATATGCAGCATGGTGGTCACACTTAAAATTGCCACAGACTGTTGTTAAAGATGGATAAATTCAGTTCAATTCAGTTTTTAGGGAATAGCTCTTCCTAAGGCCACGTAGAGTGCTTTCTCCACATTGAATCATAATTGCTGAGACAATTTTCCGCATGAATCATGGTGAAAAACCATCGTCGCTACAGCAAAACTAGCGGTTGGGTCTCGTAGAAGGATTCGACATGGACACTTGAAAAATAAATCCGGTAAGAGGCGCTAAAAGCTGCCAATACATCTCAAGAGATCAGTTCCTTCCCATGCTACCATCCATTTCATCAGGAATTACGGTAATCTGGTATGAAGAATGGAAAAATTTCCTCAAATACTGTCTGGCTAACTGCTCTCATATAATGTACTTGTCAGAGAAAAAAATTCGTCTTCTCAAGGATTTTCAGTTGATACGGTGCTAAATTACTGATGAAACCCACCCTTATTAAACGTATCGTTCGCCATTTGGAATTTATAATTCCATTCTAATAAAGAGGTGCAATCGAGGGCTGAACCGATTTTTCATTTTCCGGATTCCTGAGTCACCATAATCAGGTAAAGTAAGGGCAATAGTCGGCACAACTCGGTTTTAAACGGCCCCTCAAAAAGGATTAGGTCGAGGATGAAGACGAAAAGAGTTTTCATTTGAGAACTCAACCTCGGAAATATTTCTACAGCAAGCTCGTTAATGGGAACCCCCAGAAAACTAGATAGCTCCAATAGCCATACGGTGTAGAAATTAGTAAGCTCAGTTCGTTACACCTGCTTTCACTAGAACGCTTGCTGAAAACCTTGGCCAAGCCTTTCATAGAGCTATTGGCAAATTCTTTTCCAAAAAGTAAAACTTTAGAAATTTAAAGGAAACAAGAAATATAAAGCCAACCATACCTGGCTAGTAGTAGGTTCTTGAAGCTCTTGAGGCTCTTGTTGCTCTCTGGGTTGGCGGCTAGGATCGGATGATGAGGGTGGTTCGAGAGGACGGGACATCTTCGATGGAGTGAATAGCGGATTCTAGATGGAAAACATTAGCCATAGAAACAAAATTGCAAAAACAGCTCAGCTCCGTAAATCCCACACGTCACCCCAATCTCTCGAGCTTCTCCAAACGAGCCGATAATCCGATCATGCTGCCATTTTGCAGTCATTCAGAGGAAAACGAAAAAAAAACGAAAAGAGCACTGGAAGGAATGGAGTGACGTGGACTTACCTCGAAACAAGTCTCGTTCTCCTTGTCGGAATCCCCAAATGATGAATGTAACTGGAGAGGTGGCAGATGTAACTCTTTCGGGATAGTTCCCAGGGTTCCATCAAGCAATTTGGGATAGATGGAGGGGAATTCGTCTGATGCTAACGATGAACCGGCTGATCGACATTCTAACGTCACCAACTCTTGACATCGACTATGGCACGTATAGTTGCAATCTGCAAAGATGTCGGCAGGCATAACATCTTTTTCAACCAATCTATTCATATTTGAAGGCATAGTTTACGATAATTTTGAGGTACCCGTTTTTGTTCGAAAAGTGGAAGTATAGGTTGGGAATAGTTCATAGGTAGTGAAGGAAACGAGAGAATTCACAAATTTCGAGAAAAATAGGGCTCCATTAGGGAAAATAGAGGTTATACGAAATTGCCATGACGGAAATAACATGGAANGACGAGATTTCAGTTATTGCAATTGCACAAAGAGCTGACTATATCAAGCCAGAACTGTACAGAACTGTCATTCACTGTCGCTGCGGGTCATGACAAGTTGTTCGAACTTCCTACGTGGGTTCCCTTGTGATTGGTGCAACCTCTACAAAGCCGTTAAAACTCGTCTGAGGATACACATGGGCCAATCTTTGAGCCTTTAGAACCCCCTAAGTGGGCCGTTTTCCGACCTAATAGTGCCAGATGCGGTATACGCGGGGACATCAGATTCATCCTGTAGAGGAATCCCACAAACCATTTTTACCGTGAACTGTGCCTTTAAATAATATTAATAATAGCAATCTATTCCAACATACTTTCACATTTGGAAGCCTGCTTCAATAAACCCCAAATAAAATCGCCACATTTATCGCACCATGTCGGATGAACGAGAGTAATGGATCTGAAATGACAACATGCTTTGAGTAGGAATGACGTCAAGGGAAGAATGATTGAAAAAATAGGAAGGATGACCAAAAAATCGTACACAAATCGATGACTGTCCGCTTTCGTGCCACCAGTGGTGAGTAATCCCTTGAGTGGACCAAAATGCTGTCGTTCTAACGTATCATTCCATACATGAGACGAATCCAGGTCAGCCAGAAACGAAGCTCCAAAGTCCCAATGCTGAAATTTAACGACCTATGAACATTTTACTTCATTTATCAAATATGCAACACAAGGCGACGTCAGAAATACCAATAAAAAATAATAATGTCTGAAAAAGTATGAAAATGCATGAATGAAAATGTTGATGTTACGACTAATTGGTATGTGTGTCTTACGTACTTAGGTGGTTTTACATAGGAAAAATCAACAAATTCGGTTGTCTTACCTCTTCATCCCACTCCGGCATGGCAGTGCAGTCATCGAGAGATATAGAATGATAGGATATCGAGTCATCATCCACTTCTCGACGAGCTGACGTTGTTGGCGACGCCTGAAAGCGGTCGGATGATAAAGACAATACTGAGGTTTATTTCGCTAATATGTGTTTTAGACGGTAAAAGATTCAGATTTAAATTGAACAAAGCAGTTTTCGACTGTCTCGCCATCTCAGTAGAGATGCACAGGAAATACTTATTCAATTAAAACGACGCTTTTTTCGACAAAATACAAAAAAGGCAACAATATCAGAAAATACTGATGAAGAGCAGTGATTTTTGACTTTAATGGTCTAGTTTAGTATTGTTTTTTGCCCAGTACTGGAAAACTTTATAGGGATAAAGAGTAAAACGCTAATTCATTATTGGGACTCATGCTGCTGTGCTTCCCAGGTCATGATTGGGGTCTTCTTAACCCCTGAAACTAAACAACACCTTGGTTTACCACTTGCTGAACTTTTTAGATTGATATGTAGGTTACATTGCAAATTGAGGGACTCCTTCTTTTACCATGTTTCGTGCCAAACTCTTGAGTTTGATGTATTGGTTATGATTTACAGGTTACGGGATAGATGAGTATTTTAACCCTGTTTACTGGTTTATTTAATGAGATGGATACATTGGTGCGAGTTTTCCCAGAAGTGACGATGCTTTTACAAAGCCTGAACAAACTCGTTTTTAGTCGTTTTCAATTAAACGAAATTCTGGATAGAAGCCTGGTTCATGGCGTGATCTATGAACATTAACGAGGATCAACATGAAGTCTGTTGTTTGACATTTCTAGCGTTTCCCTATGCCAAGTAACATCCTGCCAGTTTTTGACAGTGGACCCCTTCGTTGTGTGTCGAAGTCGCCTTCCTTTTTTGTGACGACGTTGCGTGCCGAGGGAAAGTTTGTCAGACAGCTCTCCGACTTTCCCATTGCCTCATTTCCATTTCTGAAATCGTCTAAGCGGTTTTGCTGCAGAATCGCTGTAGCAAAACTTTCTGAATGGTTTTGCCCTTGAGAATCTTTAGTGAGGGTGACTCCAATGGGCCCCACATCAATCATTGCGATGTTTATTGGAATCCCCGCCTCTTTTCCACCTTAATTTGCCTTCTACTACTAGACTCAGACAGTCACTGAACAGATTACCATACATGCACACATAAGCATATGGTAGCACAAAAATGAAAACATTCCACTTTAGGATGTGGCAGTAGGTTCGATTTCGAGCCAGCAGATGCTCTAAGTAAGGATTGAACGATTTTGAGCCGGCGCCAATTTGCCCACACATGCATCAGCTTGAGTTGGATGCTTCTGAGACGAACATACTGGTGGGTGGACTCCAAGAGTATTCCGTCAGTGACCGCGGCTAATTCGCGCTAGCCAAACCGGACCTAACGGCCATTTTCTGAGGCCATAAAGATCATTGAAAA
This sequence comes from Haemonchus placei, assembly GCA_900617895.1. Taxonomy (NCBI): domain Eukaryota; kingdom Metazoa; phylum Nematoda; class Chromadorea; order Rhabditida; family Trichostrongylidae; genus Haemonchus; species Haemonchus placei. The sequence continues at coordinate 5,987 of UZAF01020784.1, read as the reverse complement.
TAGCCGTCCAACGGCTGAACAAAGCGTCTTTTGATGCGCTTTTCAACTTTTTTGCATGTGCTACATTCTCTCTTCTACTTCTTTCCAATTTTCCATCACTTCCATCCATCTCCTATTTATGACTCTGAACCGGACCATTCAATGTCCCATTGCTTCTGGTCGCAAATTACGCTGTAAGACGATATTTGAGCACCAGCCAACCACTCCCGACCTCTTAGAGCGTCCTTGGAAATCCATTTAGCTGTTCGAAAAGCTGTACAGCACAACGTGCATCTGACAAATAACAGCAGACAGGAAATGTCCAGGAAAAAAACGAGTAGAAACGTTCGGAACGGCTTACTCCTAGTACCTAAAGGTCCGGTTTTCGGATTAGAACTTTTGCCTGACTTGAAACTGCACCTCATACCATTCACAAAACACTTCCAAAGGCACCTCGGATAAGCACTCTAACGGCAAAATGGCTTGAAAAATGAAGTAATTGGATTGTTTCATGAATTCTTCCATGTTTATTGTTTATGTTGATTGTTTATTCATCTCGTCGAATAAGTAAGGTAGGTATAACGTCAATCGTTTTGGATTGAGGTGGAAAGTCGAAGTGGGGGCGTTGAGTAGCTTCCATGACGTACGCTGGAAGGGAGGAAAGGAATTCGTCGGGAACCCAAAAAACCGGACCTGTATTGTACGAGAGGTATCAATTGACATTGTGACCAAATGAGCTCCCACATGTTTGTACCCAAACGCTAGGCCTTTTGTATTTCCTGCTTATTTGGGTCGAGTATTGGAGCTACTACTTTTTCACTCTACCATGTTTATTGGCGTAGAGGTGGTGTAGTGCCACTAGGTGCACGGGACCTACGCATCAATCGGCAGTCGTATTTCAGACTGATTTCCTTCCAGACAAACCAAATTTTCGATCCCTCCTGACACGATTGATCGGAATCAGAATCGTCTAGGAGGATGAAAGCACTGACTCGTACGTCGTTTCCTTAATCAACAATCCTTAATCCTTCTTGACAACGCGTGAAATTCCCTTGCCTACATATCCCACTCACCGCCTCCGGCAACCTTCAGTAAGGATCAGCTTTCTGAAAGGACTCTGTACAAGACCACCTACCGTGGAAATTTCGAGGAATTGTCTAATTCCCATAAGAATCAACGGCAACAGTTAAGTACGACGCCTTTATCATTCCGATACACCTTGTTCTCCTGTCATGAGCCAGTGAAGACATGCTAATGATAATGCAAAAGGTATGACAACAGTGACAAGTTGAAGCAACGTGGGAGATTGGGTCTCTGGGATCGGGGATTTGAAAAAAGTAGTTGATGGGGAACTGCAACCGCATTGGATTGACAGGTTGTTTGCTACATATTGAGGGTGTTAGAAAAATTGACAGGGTTCCAGTGGCTTGCAGCACATCATTTGCATCAATCTGCAGGGGATCATCCCACACACAACTAAAATAATCTGGTAATAAATTGAAGGCACATTCCGTGATAAATGTATAGGGAGAGCAATTCCAGCTATTCAATTTTCCTCATGCAATCCTTTCACTACTGTTCACGATTGCCTGGGAAAAGGTGAGACCTTTGGAGAGTGGATTTTGTTTCTTATTAATACCGTCTCACGATGGAGAGGGTGGGGACCAATAAATAGAAGGATAAGTTTATTTGTTTAGTCAGTTGCAGTCAACTGGTATATCGATATTTGCCTAGACCAACCAAGCCTTCAATCCATTTGGGGTACATTGATGTACTTTACCCTTATACGAGTATGAAAGCGTTGACTTGCTTATCAAACGACAGTGGTATGCCATCGTATAGACACATACAAAACATCATTAAGGTTATGTATGGAAGTCGATCGCTTTTATGAGATCCAGAGGGTAGGTTGATTAACATGAAATGATTCAATTCTTTACATCTTGATTACTGAATATGCATGCTCCTCTGAAGGATTATACGCAAAGATGCCGTGGTCATTATTCCCCAACATTTCACCGCCTAACCCTTTGACGTAGCAACAACTGGAGTAACTTTCCCCGTCGTCGATTCTTTACACCACCACTCGGCAATGTAATGTAATGCATTCCACATGTCATAAATCAATTGCCAAAAACTCGGATGGCTCAATTCTCCGTGGTCGATTAGAGACGACCCCTCCTTAGCAGTGAGATTGGGAAAGCAAAGGCATGTTCGACAACCTCGATCCTTCCAAGTAGTTTCGAGAAAGTCTCTTAGGTAGAATCGAAAAATCGGGGTAACTTTTCACAAGTGCATCATCAGATGACATGCCTGCTTCCCCAGTTACGAGCGTACATGATCTGATGATATCTGCAACACTGAGGGTCTGGTCATCCACCAAGCATCCCCGATGATCATACGAGTAGAGTACGTGGGAAAGGACATACGGGTACAATTCGTTCTGCTGCTTCATTGCCACGATACTATGTGCACTTTTAAAGATAATTATTTAACCCATTGACGACCATGCAGTCCACATGTGGACTGCAGTTGTATTTTTTGTTTTATTCATCTATATTTCCATTTCTTTTACAATTTT
>UZAF01020782.1:6039-16175 GCA_900617895.1 Haemonchus placei | reverse complement strand
GTACGTCGTGCTAATCTGTTCGATTCCACAGTTCTTCCTGCGCTCTGTTACGGGTCGGAGACTTGGGTGACCAGTGCATCCACGTCAAAGGCTTTAAATACAAGTCACAGAGCGCTCGAGCGATGTCTTTTGAGGTTCAACCGACTCACGCAATATCGAGCCGGACTCCACAGCTCCGATATGCGCAGAATGTCTCGACTCCGCGATCCGGTGGAATACATGAAGAACGCAAAATTTCGGTGGGCTTGTCATATAATGAGAAGAGATGATGACAGATGGACAAGAAGAACAGTCGAGTGGGCTCCCATAGGATCTACACGATCTAAGGGTAGGCCTGCTGCGAGATGGGGGATGTGCTTGTCGATCACGTGAAACAGCTGCGACAGCAGCTGAATGACTCCTCACATCGCCATCTTCGTCGAATCCTGAATCTACCTTGGATGGCGATCGCGAAAGACAGAAGCGAATGGTTTGTTGCTGGTGCTCGCACATGAGTGAAGACGAGCTGTATAAGTATAAGTATAAGAATTTGATACAGAAGCAGTGAACAGTTTTCTAGAACTGACAGATTGTTCTTAGACATACATTTTGAGTTGGAGTTGTAGATTTCTTCCAAATTCGATAAAAAAGACAAGTCTTCCACTGCTTCGTTGTTCTTCACAACCAGACGTCCACCTATTTTTTTGATATGCGACAGTTTCTCAATTTCCGTGGGCAGCTCTGAATGATAAATTGATTAGCTTTTTTTCTGTTTGTGATCTAGAAGCCTCTCACCAACCTTTTAACCCTTCAATTCTAAGGTCTCCAATGGTTTCTTTGCAGAATTCACTTATACTTTTGAGATACGTCTCAGTGACTTTTCCTCCTTGGCACTTTCGGGCTTCAAATTTCATTTGTCATCTATTAATCAGCATATACCTTTTAGAATGAATTGAGTAGACAGTGCTGTTCTTTTTCGGACAGCGTTGACCATAAAATCTATCAATAAACATAAACATTTATTCATTAACATCAGAGTTCATTTGACTTTGCTGGTGCAAGAGGTGTCAAGGGAAAAGGAGCACGTTCACGCGCCGACCAGAAATTGACATTCGATCGGACTAACCAATCTTTTCACCCCTCAAAAGTCGGGTACATGGTACGGACCCGTAAGGGTGAATTAAAGCAATGACATGCTCGTTGACTGGCCAAAGCTAATCATTATATAGGACCCATACGCATATGAAACGACCTTCTGATTCCTGAGGGAAATTCTGGGAAGCATCGCCCAAAAGAATCGGTATAAGTAGACTTTGTCTTCAAGATGCTTCACTTGTGCTAGGAGTGAGTCATCACTTTATAAAGTTGGAGTCATAACCATAGTATCTCTGTATTTGATGCTTACGCCAAGGGATGCAAACGTTTCCAAGAGCAAGAGGCCTCAAAGGTAGCACCAAGGCGTCAAACACTGAGCATCAAAGCGCTGACCACCTTATCTTCCACGAGTCCTTATGATCTTAACAGAACTAGGATTAATCAGAACATTCCAACCCACTACTAAATTTATCTATTCCATTTCTGCCCACGACCACATGTAGTCTGGTCAACCCATTTTCTCTATCTAGGACTCGCTTCTAATGACTTTTCTCATACCCGCGTTTTTTTGTGTCTCTTTCTTCAAAATTGTCGATTTTGAATGGCGCCAAGCCGCCTAGGATAGAAACGTTCTCCTTGCCGATTTGTTAGGGATTGCTAGAGAATAGCAAAAGTCAAAGGTCACAAAAGTCGAATGGATACTGATTTTCTCATCGTTGCTTCATGATTTAAGATTCCTACCGAAAAATGATGCTGTTCCACTTGTCACGCCGATAATTTTTTTTCGCACAGCATTTGATACATCCGTTTCCTTTTCGCTTATTACCCGTACGTCACCATTAATCTTTTCGAGCGTATCTAAGCCTTTCATGGCGAATTTCATATTGTCAACGACTTCAAGGCTTGGGCCTGCAAATTCATTGAAATGATCTACAAATGCACGTAGAAAAGAACTTCATTTTTTGTTTTTTGCTTCACTAGAATCATTTTTCCCTCTCTCTCTATTATTTCTTTCTAAACAGGGTTTGCCTTTGTAGTAGCAGAAGTAAAATTGATAGTCCTGCAGTATACCGATAATTTACTGACCCTTCTTGCCCGGAGAGCCAATTTCTTTCAGGTATGGCAAGAAAGACAGGTCAGAAACTGCACTATTTTCTTTCACAACCAGACGACCACTTATTTTCTCGATCTGAGCCAACTTATCAGAGTGAGGTGGCATATCTGGAACAGTTCTGCTACATTTTGCACAAAAATTCTTTTTGAAAGCATTTCGCCCATTCACTAAGAGGCAGAATTTATTTTGTATTCCCCATGAATCATGCCTCTGCAACATTGCGTACATACATACATACTCCTACAGCAAACGGAAATGCACCCAAGAATTTTTTTAACGAAGGAAGCGCACATGGGAGGGGGCACTCAGACGGGGTGCTGCTATCACGAAGAGCTCTACTGGGGTCACGCGTGNCCCCCCCTCCCAGATGGGGAGCTCAACTATTTTTAAAGTCCACATGAAGGATAACGCAGTAGCACAGCTATAAATATACACATGAATCACTGCAGTATCTTCGTATCTTCGTCCATCACACCTCATCTACGAGTTAGTAGTGCAGCTAGTGCAAGTTATCTCAGTCTTTCTTTCTCCTTCTCTTCTAAGCTCATGATTCCCTGCTCCAGAATGATAGAAAACAACAGTGATTATGTCCACGTCACTTGTAAAATTATATCAACCAATTTTTCTGATGAAGCCTATATTGTCCCGCTTCATAACAAAGCCTTCCTTCCCCACTCCCCACCCTCCCTACTTTAGTTGCTTCCACACATCATCACAGCCAACTGTCGTTCCTTCTACCGGAACTTTACCTGTGTCTATCTGGAGGAAAATCATTGCCTATCTCCACAGGTTTGTTTACCTTTGTGCACCTGACTTCTCTAACATTACTTTTTGCCATTTATGGCCATGAAATGTGTTCGGAGAAAAGAATCCCTTACTCACCTTTTAACCCTTCAATAACAAGATCACCGCTGACCACGTTGCAGTTTTCATCTAAATCATCCAAATATTTGGCATTGAGAGATCCTCCAGGACAGCGAGTTACTAAAAGATGAGGTTTCACTTCTGAGCCCAGTTTTGCTAGGCTTCAATTTTCCGAATTACGTTAGCTCATTCTCTGGCAGTTGAGTTTTTGAGTGTAAAACAAGACTACGAATAAAATCGTCTAGTCAAAAATCAGTACAATTCCGGTCACTGTGAAAATAGAACTTCGGAAAGGGAGATTTGTTTCTCGGCTCAGCCTGGAAGGGTTGTATAACATAACAGAAATGAGTGAAAGCAGGGTTTACAATAAACAAGATTCCTCATCAAATATGGTATCTTCTCGAGTTATACATCGATAGGATCGAAAAGGGTGTTCTGGTGTGCATGTCTATGATAAGGCGTTCACAAGTGACGACGGAGAATGAGAGGAAACCGAAGCTTCAAGGGCCGCGCAACCGCAAGATGTGAAGTTTGATGACCATCTACACCAATTGATTGAAGCAGGCATGGCACCACTCACGCAAATGAACTCTTCCTGACGCTTGTTTCTTTTATGTCTTCATGGAGCGAACACATGGCTATAACTTCACTAATAACGACACATTATATTTGACACCATCTGCCGGGAAGTTTCCAATGAATACTCGTGTACGTGTTACCTCACAGCCACTTTTTTAGTGTCAACGTTGCTACGGTGAGCTATGAGAAGCCATAATGAGTGAACTTACCGCAGCCTGTGGTATGTAATCATGTCTTCGAAAAATACCGCCTGAATATTGCCAACAAATACTAAAGTATAGCCCGAACTAAAGTGACGGTTCCTCCCTCGTACCCGTGATTAGTCACGGCTCAACAATTCTTGAGTCATGGCTACCTATTATATAATTGACCAACTCATAAAATTCTTGGCTCAGTTTGGTTACAAGTGAGAAGATATGAAAGGAACAATAATCTCTATAATTCCCTTCACAACCATTTAGATTTGACGAAACGGTCTCAAATTGTCACCAGTCATTTCGCGAACTTCTACTTCTCAGTGTTAAGCTAATTTTATTGAGAACAGTTGGGCTAACACACATTACATATCCCTGCAGCCTAACCGCCATAAGATCACTCAGTGGAATAATTGCTGTATTATAATAAGATGATATCCTCAGAATTCGAATGCTCTAAGCCACTCCAGCCAGCCAAATTCAGATAAGATCAATGATCTTTTCTGAATTTCTGCCTGAAGGAGGATAGCTGCTCACATGACGATACTGAACCAATCTCCTTTCACCTCTCCTCCCTGACGTTAATCCCGCGCCGTCGTGAGGCCTGCTATTCCTGTCAACTGGCTCTAATTCCTTCTGACTGTGGCATCTTCTGTCGTTACTTTGGTTTCCGCAAGGTGCTTCTTGGTCACGCCTCGCCACTTCTTCTTTAGAGCTCCTCGCGAGCTTATTAGTCCAATGCCTTTTTTACTTAATGATCTTGTGACCTCAATAGTATATGGCCATATCCCTGTCTCACTAATATGTTACCCTTGTATTGTTAGGCCTTTTATGTTTCCCCACATTTTCACCTTTTACTACATGATGTATACTTGATACTTGTGGTTTCCTTTCTTGTGCCAGTGCATCGCATTATCCGTTCACTTCGCTTCTTTGCTTCCGCCCCGTGTCCTCCGGAGCTCGCCGTAGTCGCTTCAGTTTGGACGTCCCCTACTCGCTTGCCTTCTTGTGCTCTTACTCCTTTCGTCCTCGTCGACAAACAGTCACCACTTCGGTCAGAGGGATGGAAGGCCTCAACTCGTGCCCGCGTCAGAATCGAGATATCCTACCTCCAAGCATTCGCCGCCACCCACCTTACTTGAAGGTAGACTTAACCCTCAGGGGCGGTGAGCACCAGGAACCCCACAGCCGCGACAATGTGGGGCTCCAAAAACAACAGTGCGTGACCGCACTGTTGTTTTTGTTCTTGATCCGATCCAGTCGCGTACAACTGTAGGCACATCCTTATTTCAGCGGAACACAGCTGTATTCATGACNTGAAGGTAGACTTAACCCTCAGGGGCGGTGAGCACCAGGAACCCCACAGCCGCGACAATGTGGGGCTCCACCGTTGATGCAATCATCTTGACCGAATACATGAGTCATGAGAGGAGCTGTTTGCGTGACCGCACTGTTGTTTTTGTTCTTGATCCGATCCAGTCGCGTACAACTGTAGGCACATCCTTATTTCAGCGGAACACAGCTGTATTCATGACTTTTACTTACGCGCGCGCACGCGTTCCGCAGAGCACCGTAGGCCTTACCATTGTCCTGAACATCTTTTTTATAGCTCATTGAGCAACGTCGGTCACAGAGAGTGCCGGAGGACTCCATCCATTCTATCCATGCAACGTTTATTCGGGATTGTACAGCCTGAGCACCGCTACTGCAGCGGCTAGACTACCACCTAAGTCTCGGAACTCATGTACCCTTTCAATGCGATTTGCACTGTGCATTCCTCAAAGCTAGAAAACTCAGTTTTTTCACGTTGAGCCGGAGCTCGTTCTTTGTCAGCACCTTCTGCTACTTCTGAGGCTTATTCTGGAGTTTATATTTGCTATCCTCTGCAAGAGCGAACCACTGTCGAATAATACTGATCTATTCTCATCAGACGATGTCAATGTGAAAGCTGTCTTACCTCCCTCCTCTGCTCCCTGAAAGTTAGACCGCCCTAACCGACCGCCTATTAATGAAATGAATCGAATTAGCTCCACCCCGCAACTTGAAGGAGGAGAATTCTGATTCCTACCTCATAATTTCGAAAATTGGTTCGTATGAATGAGGATCTCGATATGAATAGTATTAGTGGGTTTCCTAAGTCATAACACTTCCATCACCATACACTTCATACTCCTCATCTCCCTTAAGATGACCTTTGCGTAGTGACAGAAATAACAAGGGGGACAAACAGACACTTGGAGTATATTATAGTGGAGTACATTACCAGTTGACCTAACGTGTCCACAACCGTTCATCAACGATTTTACCCAAAAAGAACATCGAAACATTTTCATGTTTCGTATACACGACACTTCTTCATCCCCAATTCCCCTTAAGTTTCATTTTTGGAAATTGCGCATTACTACCGTAACATTCAAGAGTGAAGTATTCGTTCAAGAGCGTAGCCATCAATAACATTTATATTGAAAATGTTCTCTTAATTTAATTGAAGGGAATTGTGCACCGGGACGGAGGTGGAGTAGCGGCAAAAGCACTGACTTGTACATCGGCTGGCCTCCACAATTCATTGCATACGCCACATAGGCATTCAATACGTCACTACGATTCTGAATGGAAGTCGAAAACAGTCAGCAGAGCGTTTGATGATGCATGTTACCAATAGATGCTAATGTAAATGTTTTCCTATCCTACATCCTCTGTTCTGTGAGAGTTTGTTCACACCGTGATCTGCTTTCTGACCGCGCCTCCGCGACTTTTCCCAATCTTCATCGCGCCTCTATAACTTTGCGGACTGACACAAACATACACATATGCACATACAAACGCACAGAGTTAGCCCTTTATACATAGAGATATTATATGTATATGAACATATAGTTTGGTGTGACGGTGTGAAGCATGAAAATGTTTGATGAGTAGAGCAATTCTGGTGAGAAATTATGTAGTATATAGGCTGTGAGGTAGAACATAGTGGCGTAATCCTTACTGAGTGGAAACTTCGACATGGTGTGTATGTGTGATACACTCAGACATTTTTGTGTAAGATTCAATTTTAATTCTTAGGAAGCAGTCTCAGCAGCAACTCACGGCATCTTTCGTCCCATGAAATTTTCGATCCTAGTTTGGCCTCGATTTTTTTCCTGATATTAACTGGATGACAAAAACTTGTGTTGTTATGAAACCAAAAGTGCGGTTCTGGACCGGTAACCGTCATCGTCAAAATTTCAGCGATGTGCCTCAACTCTCGGTTGTTGATTATCCTCACAACACGCTCTGAATTGAAAAAAAGGTTTGTCTCTGAAAACTATTTTCCCATGAAATTCGATAAGAAAAATGCTCTTACGCTGCCATCCATCAATGACAAGATTTCTGAGTATGCTCAAGCTCATAGCTTCTATTCCGTTCACAGTTACGGTACCGTAAACTTTGTGTATCCGCTTCCAAACCTCTATCCCCTCATCGTTCGCTGGATATAACAAATCACCAACTAATGCTGAGCAGTCAGTACGTTTCAAAGCCATCTTCATTGTGCAATCTGAAGACATTCTAGAGGCTATAGGATAATGGTGTGTGAGCAGAGAAGGCCTTTCTGCGACAAGGAACCTATGGGATATTGGCGTACTAGGGGAAAAGACCTTGCAGTGGTCGTCTCACCAATTTCCGATAAAAGCCACCTGAAGCGAAGGGCAAACTCTAATATTGGAATAAAGAACAGAAAGAGTCGAAAAAAAGAAAATATTATGTTGAAGGCATAGTTCTCGATATTTTTGAGACATTCAGTTTCTGACAAATAGTGAAAGTGGTAGTCCAGAATGGTGCAGGGCGATGAAAAGGCGAAAATCGGCACATTTGGGGAAATGGAAGGCTTCAAAAGGTAATAAAATCAGAGTTGGACGAGAATATGACAAAGAAAGTTACATGGAAGGTGTATTTGGATGGCTGCCCGAATTTGTGCCCCATTGCGTACAACTGGCTGGGTACAGCAAGAAGCCTCCCTGCAGCGTGTGCGACTCGATTTCAATAGTACAACTTCTACAGCCTCTACAACGCTTGAGAGTTGTCCGCCTTGGGTGTATACGTCGGCTAAGCCAGCTTCGCGGCCCTTAGAACGCCCTATCGAGCCGTTTCTCTTTGACACGACAGCATTCCCTGCGCTGTCCCTGGGTCTCGCATATTCATTTTGGGAAAAAATCTCAAAACCCATCTTCATCGTGTACTGTGACTTCGGAAAAATAGTTGGAGAATTTACTCTCGGATTCAGAACAGCAAGTCTACCGATGCATCAGAGGCGTGTAGGATCATTCGGGAATTACCTTATAATGAGATTAGTACCCCGTGGGGAAGGCATGTAAGGAAGGTAGGAGAAAGGTAGTCTATTCACTGCCGAGAAAGCAGGGTGCCTAAGAAAATAGATGGAGAATGCCTCTAATCAACACCTCTTCCTTGGAAGTAAGACGAACTAACTGTAAGGGGATAACAGAAATTAAGGTTCAAAACGTTATCGTAACAATAGTATAAATAGGCGACCTACCTTGCGGAGTGCCAGTGTCTACCTTGAATGGTGCACCGATAACACCTTCGGGTTCCAGCTTCTCATTAGCTCTGATAAAGATTTCCTAGAGGCAGAAAAACTTATTTTTCAAACTGCTTCTGATCTGTCTGCTTACATCCGAAGTGGAGTTAACTCTCTCCTGGCATTTTGATCTTAAGATTGACAAAACTGGAAGGACGTGGTTGCTGAGGATGGAGAGAGACACAGACACTTTCTGAATAATCCTTTTCCCGATATTCATTAATCAGCCCTGCTATTACGATTTCGATAGCATGTGGAAGCGGCTGCTCGAATAGAGAGTGCCACAACGTGGACGATTGCGCTGCTGCATAAAAAGGGAGATCTCGACAATAATGGCTTGCTCAGTCTGCCTGTTGTCGGATGATCTGAACACTATTCATACGACTCATCCTTGTAAGAATTAGCATAATACTAGCTAAGGGGAGCTATGCAAACAAAGTTTTGGAAGGAGCTCACTACACTCGGTCTTATCCACAATCCCTCAGGACTTACTGAAGTATCGCGAGAGCATAGAACTGCTCTCATCTCATTGAGAAAGACCCCGGTATCCAGGCAATTTCTTCTCGAGACATAAGAATGGTTCGTGAGCTCTATGACAGCCTTGACCAGGATTTCGATATCCTACGAAGAAGTCATTGACCACATCAAATGTGGACTTTGGTAGAGTTATACCATTTCGTAGCTATACTCTCTTGTTCGAATTACTGAGCGGAGCTCTCGAGAACGTCACCCTTTCATTTGAAAGGGAAGACCCTAAAGTGACGGTCCGCAGTATACCTAAATCTCTCCGCTTTCCCGGCGACTTTGTTTTCGCACCACCGAACATTGAACAGGAACGAATAGTTGCCGAATTCGACACGCTTGTGAAAAGACGGCACGAAACCTAACGAAGAACATGGAAAGGGAGGTACCTGGTGCCCATTTTACGCTTTTACGCTGAACGATGCGAATATGTATACTTTGGCCATGGGTATCTGGGTCAACGTAATGAACGTCATATCTAGGCATCTGAGAAGGAGGGAAGCACGGCACGGGGAGCTTTATAGAACGGGGAGGGAGTAGTGAAGAAAACAAAGAACATCCGATCTCAGAACGTCACCTAATCATCAATCAATAACATACCTCCCGTTTTATATTCATATTTTTCCGAAGGGATATCCGTTTCAGATTTTCGTTTCCATATACCATTAAGCTGTATTTGTATTCTGAATGTTCGAACATCATGTTTATAAAGGAGTCGAACTCACAGTTTCATACCACAAAAATCATTATTTGCATGCAAGTTCATCACAGAAGCGAGTGGTATTGACTCGAGCTTGTCGAGATTAGCCATAATTATGCAGCCTGTGAAGTTCCATATTTGCTGAAAAAAATTGTGCTATGCTCTCAAAAGTTGTATTTTGGCCATGTGAAGTGGAATATGGTGGAATGGCCAATAAAAGCATCTTATCAAGCACAAGCAGAAGCCACCTTGTTTCTTAATTCCTATCATAAACCTTCTGTATGCTCCATACTAAAGTTAACAGGGGCAGTAGTAGTAGTAGTAGCGATAGATTCAGAGATAACGGCAGGTCAATATGTACATATACATACCACACAAGGGATCCTCTTATAATAGATTACGACTACTGTGGCTGGGTAAGAGGCTATTGGCAAGGTTACTTCGAGTTTTGAGTTAAGATCGATGTCCAACGAGACGGACGAATTAATTTTTTCGGTGGTTGACTAATGTCAAGTA
>UZAF01020781.1:0-16176 GCA_900617895.1 Haemonchus placei | reverse complement strand
ATCTAGGGGATAGTTGCTGGGTGAGTGCCTGGGTATTCGGCATGGTTGTGAGGTGGTGTTAGGGCGAAGTGGGGCATTAGTCGAAGTGGGGCCCACCGGCCGACGTCGACCTTTTGGCAGGCTGCTGCGTTCGCGAGGAATCTCATCGTAGTCGCGTTCATGTGGCGCGACTTCTGCTGAAACAAGCAGTCTGCGGCTCGTTTCAGGCCGCAGCAGGAAACCACCCATGAGGCGTTACTATATATAAGCAAAAATAACAAATGCATATAAATAACGAAGCGCTATCTTCCCTAAGGCAGGTGCTTTCCATTTATCAGCTTTATATTTTGCTTTCTGCCTCAAAATATTGTTATTTATTTGATTTGTCCTTTCTTTACGAATCGATCCATCGTTGGGTAGTTTTCGAGAGCACTGAAATGAACAGTGACCTCATAAATTTTCGTGGGAAAGATTTGTACATCGGGCTGCCCCACAATTCCGTAGGGAAGCAGCATGCGTAGCGCGATCCTGTAGGAGTTCGCATAGCGCCAACAACCTCAGCCCTTCTTTTCATTTTTACCCCCGATCTACTTCCCATGATTTGTGTGGGCCGGTGTTTCTGCACTTACAATTTGTCATTTTCAATTCGCAGATGTTTTTTTTTNTTTTTTTTTCAGGATCCACTATAACAATAGCGATTTCTCTTTGGGCATTGATCACTCAGTTAAATATTCATTCCATATAAAAATGGAACGACGGAAGCGGAAATCCGCTCTAGCAAATTACCTCAACAGTCTCAGCGACCCACCGGAAAAACTTAAGAAAATCTCGGATTTTTATCAGAGTCTACGGCAATTTTATAAGAGAAAATGGTGAGTAGCCAGAGGTTTACGATGCATTCAGAATCCAACATTTAGCCACATTAAGCATTTATTTACGCTTTGTAGCGTTTGCTAATTACTTCCATTCCAGGAATGCACCATTAAAGCTGCCGACTGTCCAAGGAGTGGAAGTGAATCTTTTTCGGCTGTATGACACCGTTATGGCTCTGGGAGGATGGCAGAAGGTTAGATTGAACTGTCTTATAACTCTTTTACATTGCTTATTGTGTCATCTAAATGCTGTAGGTGGCTTTGCATGAAAAGTGGTCTGACGTAGCAGAAATGCTTGGCGTTGGTGAAGACGTTGTTGGCGGGGATCATGCTATAAAGCTGCTGTATATGAGGTACTTTACTTCTATTTATCAAATTAAACAGCTCATGCTGGCATTTTCTTATGTATAATGTGTATGCCTTGACGACCTTCTTGCTCGTTCTCGTTCGGGGATATTCTTTTTCATTCTTCAGATATCTCTCAAAGTACGAGCAGATTGAAACTATCGGTGACATAGATGATATGCTAGATGGAGAAATGTCTCGATCCCGGGGCAGGCAAAGTTCATTTTTTGCTACCAATGATTGCCCAGTCGGAATGGGACGAAGTCATGGTTTGTTTTTACGAGTTGTTGTCTCAGGTATTTTCAGAAGCAGACTAGTCAGGTTCAAAGTAATTCAGCATGAGCTTTTCACTTTGTAGAGTACATTCGTCGTGACGAACGTGGAAATCCGTCAACTGAGCCCGACTACGCAAGGCTGACGAAGTCGCTTTTGAGTGGATTGCCTAATGAGGTAAGCTCGAGTGCTAATTTTATTGTCTGTTCCTGCATAAACGGTTAGATTTCATCAATATTGCAGGTTGATTTTGCCATGAATGTATGCACCCTCCTGTCACATCCTGGTCCGCGGCTTCTCCGATTAAGTCATGCACCGAATATAATAACATTATTAGTTGCTCACTGTGGAATCTTCGATGATGGTATGTTTTCGAAATGTATCCTTTTTCTCAAGCAGGATTCCCTTTTTTTGCAGAAGATCAGGATATTTCCGATCTCGCAGCTGTTTGGCATCAGAATGGTGGACGCGATTTCACCAATTTCTGGGCTTCGGCCGGAATTCCACAGGACTTGTTGGAGAAGTTTGCACCACACGTTATAGGGGAGAAAGTGGTTAGTTGAAATGTTAATTTCATCCTTCTCAATACTCGTTAACACTCCAATTTCGTGGTCGTCTTGATTTTATTTTAATTGTCACAGTGAAGCGTAAATTTTCTCCTTAGGACTCCGATGGCGATATTTTAACTGGTTTGGTCAAAGAATTTGACGTGAGAGATCCTATGTCGTGGAGAATCAATCAGGTATGATCGTTAGTTAATTACGATATAAAATTCTATTATTAGCTTTTTCTATTCAAGGTTTCGACAATAGTGAGGAACCTGTCTTTCGAGCCCATAAATCGAGTCACTATGGCTCAGTGTTGGCCGTTATTTAGGTTCGTTTGTTTTTATGATTGATTTGCTTCACGTTTTGCGTTCAAAACCGTAGGTATATTCGTTAATCTTATTTAAGGTTCCTGTTTCTTTGTGCCACCAGCAAATGGGCTCCGCTTTATACCGCGGCCATGGATACCTTGAGCAACTTGGCTTGTGATGTAATACAGTCCTAACTACTCTTTTCTTCAAATCAGTTTTGCAGTCATCTCTACTCTCCTTTCTTTAACATGGGCCTTATCATACTTCTTCAGATCGACCTCACCTGGCATAAAATGGTGCATTGCTCTGATCATGCTCTACTGAGAATCGTTAAAGAAGGCATTTTCAGTAACGACAAATTCAAGGTATACTGATCTTCGTCTGATTATCTGTTGGTCACAGTTCGCATACAATTTTTGATAAGTTTAGCTCATACGGTCGATGGAGATACTCACCGCGCTGAGCACTTTTGAAGGGAATGAGTCAACAATATGCGACTTCTTGGATCGTAAAATGTTCGAACACATTTTCAATGTCATCTGTATAAAAGACATCATGATGTGTGTATATACGCTCGAGTGTCTCTACCAGGTGAGATTGCGTGTTCATTTTTTTTCTCTATATTACGTTTTCAAATTTTCTCCCTGCCCTTTTTTGTCCGGC
The DNA here is from genome assembly GCA_900617895.1 of Haemonchus placei. Taxonomy (NCBI): domain Eukaryota; kingdom Metazoa; phylum Nematoda; class Chromadorea; order Rhabditida; family Trichostrongylidae; genus Haemonchus; species Haemonchus placei. The sequence goes on along the minus strand of UZAF01020781.1, from coordinate 13,188 downwards.
AGACATTCTTATCTGTAAATCAGAATACTTGGTAATTAGAATGTTACTGTCACCATATCACTTGTTTCTTGTTCAACGAATTAAGAATTACGCACACCATTTTGTCATATTCTACAATTCAAACAAGACAAACTGGATCATCTTGGTCGTAGCGATTTTTTCTGAGTTGCACCTAGACCCCTATCTCTCTTGGACTCTAGCGAACAGGCAGTAAAACCCTATAAACTTCTCTACTGATTATGCATTAGGCCAGCAAGTAAAAATTTCAGATTTCCGAGATGGGAGATGTGGCGTGTCAGTTATTAGCCGAAATGCCACGTGCTATTACGCAATTGGTGTCAATGGCTACTCTTGAAGCGGTAAGCTTCGGACCAGCAGGGCTTGCTGGCATGAAAGTAGTGGAATATCAGCCTACACATCTCGTGAGCTCTTCTATTCGTTGTTAGAGTTAAATTTCTAACCGTGAATTTGTCTTTCAAATGAGGGGAGTTTAGGTGCAACCTATGATGCATCAACAGACACATGGCCAGCATATTGTGCAACATCAAACTCCTCAAACGCACCAACAGGTATACATAAAACTATGATTGTTCCCGTGTTAAGGTGATAAAATTCCAGTCAAGATAAGATATGTTATCTCAAATTTTCAGCCCAGGGTATTGTACTCAGGTGGTACTCAAATTGCTGGTCCACCACAGCAGATGCGTCATATAGTCCAGCAGCAGCAACAACATATTCAACATGTACCGACTCACATTCAACAACCTCCTCATCACCACGTTTCTGTTGTCCCCTCTACACCACGAACGCATTTTGCTCCTGCTCCACAAGTTGCAGTAGCTCCAGCTGTTTCTACCAGCGGAGGAGGCGAAAACAAAGTAGGTGTTGATCAAGACTAACTTAGATTTATAGACTTTTCGTATCCTAGACAAAACGGCGTTATTCTCCATACTCAAAACTAATTCACCCAACTTCTCATGTTTTGAGCAACAGATGAAAAGGGGAGCCGGCGTGAAATGTAGAATATATAAGTATTCCTTTCCTTTCAGGTAGATCAACTCACAGAGCAGTGGATTCGACAAAACTGTGTTTTGGATCACAGCGCAGTAACTCCGCGAGGAGAACTTTATGCTGCATATGTCGATGATTTACGTAATCAGTACCATTCTCTCAGTGGTAGTCTGGCAATGTTCAGCAATGTCATGAAGTAATGATTTTCACTATAAATTGATGACTTTATTTTTATTTTTGTACTTGTTTAGGTCTATTTTCCCTGAACTGGTTTTCAAAATGGCTGAGAACGGATTGATGATGGTAGCTCAAGGCATACGATTAGTTAAACCACACAGTAAGCTGACTCTGAGAACTCCCTTTCCTTTTTGTTTTTCTTCTATTTTTAGTGTTCTGATCTATCTTTTAGGACTGGCTCCTGCTGCGTCAGCTCAAGCGGTTAACAGTGCCATGACCATTCAGAACAATCCCTTGCCTCCAGTGATGATTCCTGTTTCACCGTCACCACAGCCTCCTCCACACTCTGCCACAATCGCTGCTCATCCCTTGATGAAACAAATATTGACGAAAAACGCACAATCTTCATTGCCTCTTGTCAATGGTGTTAATGGAGTAGCCAAGTGAGTAGCTTGTGTCGGTAATCAATCCCATTACGTAATGTTGTGTTCTATTTAAGAAGCAATTCCTCTTCAAGGAGCGCCTCGCCAGCGGTGGACATTAATGCCGAGGTTAGTTGCGTTAATTATTCCTTAGTTGCGTTAGCTGGAATAAAGCTGCGAATTTAGCATAAGGAGGAAGTTCAACCGAAAAATGCTGACGGTAAACCTCCACAAGAACATGTAACTAAAAGCAATGGGCAGAACGGGAAGACTGAGAATGGTATCGCAACATCTGATGATGACCCAAGCGATGACGAGAAAGCGTCTCGTCGTAAGGCACCTGAGACGAAGTCTGTTCTGAAGAGTTTGGTAAGTGGGTCATACCCAAGATAGCTTGCGTTTTCATGTCTGTCATTTATCTGAGGAAATTTTTTTGCAGATAGATCCATTAGCGGAGTATATGTGTGAATGGGATGGATGCGCTGCATTATTTGCAAGTGCGTCTGCAGTCCTCTCTCATGCGGCCAAAGTGCACATCGTTGATGACTGTGAGCAAGTGTGTCAATGGCCAGGATGTGACGGTACTTTGAGGAGCAGGTGTGTACGGTGCCCTGATTCTTCTCTTTCTTATAAATTCAGTACTTTGCTGTAATGTTGAACCACTACTTTGTGCTCTTAAATTTCCTAATTTTTTCTACTTTAGGTGGTCATTAGTGACTCATGTGCAGGATCACCATGCCAACGAGACCGCTCTTAAGATGGCTCTTCAGAGGCGAAAGTGAGTCTCCACGTCGTATGTATTGTATATTAGTTATGATATCTATATTTATTGAGTTTATGCAGAGGCTTTTTGGTGGTATTGCGTTGTTACAAAAGTTGACTCCGTTTTGCGGTGCAAATCTGATGTATAATTGTCTTCATTAGAAACTGATATCTAAACGAAGCAGTAAACAAAGTTCTGTCAGTGGATCCCTTCTCAACCCTCTATTCCCCTACTGCAGCTGCATGATCCCATGCCCACAGAATCTGCTTCAAAGGAGAATTGAAAAAGGTGTTCTCACGTTTTCCAAGAATTAGATTCTTTTGCTGGTTGACTTTGTCTTTGCATGATTCGACGACGATTCCTTTAAGGTTGTCCTGATTCGCATCCAACAACTCGCATCTATTTACATCCTTATGTATTTACGGTTGTGAACCAATCTTAGAACTGGTCGAAAGGGTGCCTCTGAGTTATGGTTTTCTGCACTCAACATTGATGTGCAAAACGTATACTCTCAATGTTTAACCGTTCGCGCCGAACCAACCTTGCCTGATAATCGATCTCTGCAAGAGGGTATCAAAATGGTGAGCATATGTTGGAGAGACCGTGGCGAAAACAGTAAAGCTTTGCAGCTGGATTCAATTTCCGTCAGGAGCGCTTTCACCTTCAACCTCGCTTCCAGATAAGCTATCATGCCGAGTCTCAGGATTCTTCAATAACCCGTCTTACCGTTTTCCCTGCGTGCCGTTTGTTTCTTCTTTGCTGCCTAGAAAGACGATGAAGCAAGTATATCAAAGATGCTGGCATTTTTTTTNNTTTTTTTTTACAATACCACTGTACAGTAGGTTATGAAAACCACGCACACCATACCGCTAATTCGGAATTTATCATCGTGAAGTTGACAACATTGGTGCCCTGCCTTTTCGGGACCAACTCTAGCTACAACCCTTTGAATCCTAATGCATTGTAAAACGAGATTGTTGTGTTGCCTTATCGTCTAGCAGCTCGATCGAATATTCAAACGTCAGCATAGTATTTTGTTTTCAGGGATGGATTGGCTCCTGCACAGCCGCTTCGGTATAGACAGGAGCTCCCACGTGAAGTACCTCATCATCCTGGTTATAGTAAACATGCAGCCATAGAAGCAATAAGGCGGCATGCCTTCAACTTCCTTCCTAGAGATATAACGGTCAGTGTGTTACGAATTATAGGATTGCTAGAATGCTGCCCAGTACGACAATTTCAGGATGAGCCAGAAGGTCCAGTCACAAAGAGCATACGTCTAACAAGTTGTTTGATTCTGAGGAATTTAGCACGCTATTCTGCTACTGGAAGACAGTATGTTACATTCAGTAGACGTTTATTTATCTGTTAAATTCGATCGGTCATGTTTCAGTTTATTACGTCGTCATGAGCGGCATCTTTGTTGGTTAGCTCTATCACGGCTCGAAAGTAGTCATGCTCTAGCACAGTTGCTGTCTGAGCTTCATGATCAAGATTCTGACTCCACATCTCAGGCTAGTTCGCAAGTGTCTTCGTAGACATTCAAGAACCATTTCAAACCGTATTGCGGTTTTGAATGTCAAATTTTAATTCTTTTTGAGCTTTTATGAATAGCTTTCAATCTGATCTACAATCCGAGTTAATGTCATGAAGGTGGGAGTGTTTTAGGTACCTTTATATGGTTTAATTGTTGTGTAACTCTCTCTTTGACCTGAGTATTCGTTAATGTTCTTTTTCCTTAAACGTTCTTCTATCACAGTATATTGTAACGATTAATTTTGCACATTTGTTGAGCTGAGCGTGGACTAGCGTACTTATATGCAACGAAATTTCTGCATTAGCACAGGTTCAGATACAAGCCTTGTTTACTTTACATCTCATTTCACGCAACTTCCTTTAAAGCTTTTCAACAGAGGAGGGGGGGGGGGGGGGGGGTGGCTACTTCCAAATTCGATCTTTTACCAATTTTCCCTTTACAGGTGGCTTTTTCTGTCTTCACTATTATACATTTGAAGCAAATTCTGCATCTTCTGCGAGGGATTGTTGTGATTCGAAGATCCTTATCCTTGTGGGGGGTGTAGTCATGCAGTAAGCTCATATTTGATCTCTAAGTATCTCTGTCACAATACTATTTCATGGTAAGAAAAGTATTTAGAGTCCTTTTAATTATTTCAATTATGGGATTTTTGGATGAGCGTGTTGTAATGGGGTCAAAAAAGTTTGCCTCTTGATTATATTATCCGAAAATCATGTGGGAATGCCGATCTCTGTTTTTCGGTCTCGATATAAGTGCTGTAAAACAGTTTGATCGGTTATGTACTGAGCGTAAAGACTCGGATTCTCCAAAAATAACCTCATGTTGAAAAGTGCAAAGGATGCTGTGGTGTTACGTTTGACTGTTAAAAGCGCAGAATACTTGTTGTTTGTATACGTTGGTCCTGTCATAGCTGTCTTACCCATTTTACTCACTTCGTTTACGAGTTAAACTGTTTCTTGCTACTTACTACCCCTTCTATAAGTATTTTAACATAATAACTTCCTTAACAATCTAGCAAAGTTAATGGCCTGCAGCCATCTACGGGTAGACTCTCAGCTGCAGCGGTCGTTTGAACCATTCATTTCTATAGCGAGTCAGTATTTTTGTTTCCTGTCCTCGTTCTCGTATTCGTTGCGGATCTTTCTATTCATCATCTCATATTAGCCAAACCACTTCATTGCGCAGTTATGGCATTGTTAACAGTGGTTTAGTATGTCCAAATCGATTTTGTTGCCAAATCGCGACGAGTCGTAGAAGCGACTTGTTTTCATTTGTTCATGGTATGGTTAAAAGCTCTCGGACTTTCACTTCACTTTCTTGCTTCGCAAAATCCATGAATTTGAAGATAAGTCGTACCTGTTTGGTTTTGAACTGAATTAATATTTATTGTACAACGTGTCTAGGGACCATGCCATTTTATATATGACGTTGTGGGACCTTTTTTGTTTCGTATTTAAGTTGCGATAATAAAATTCTTTGTTTCAATTGACCACATTCGTTTGAAGAAACGGTGACCGATCACTGAGGATCATATCTGTACAGAGTGGAGCTTCATAGAAAATAGTTGCTGTCTTTTAAATCAAAAAACATAGGCGGACCGCATGTCAAAAGAGAAGAGTGTGGTGTACTACTACCATCCTGAAGTTGGAAATTTTCATTATGGTAAGTGTGTAAGGCATCCTATGCTAGGAGTACAGTTTTTAAAATTTTTTTCTCCACTACAGGTCCTCGTCATCCAATGAAACCGCAACGTCTAGCTGCTTTAAATAACCTTGTAGTGCATTATGAGCTAGACAAGAAAATGGAAATGCGGCTTACTCCGAGAGCCAGCGCTATCGATTTAAGGTTATTGGTTTCGTCGAGTAGAATACTTGATTAGTCTCTGAGAAGTAAATCATTCATTTAAGGCGGTTTCACTCGAAAGAGTATGTGGATTTCCTGGAACGTATATCTCCACATTGTGCTGAGGAATATGAACACGTTTTTGCCAAGTTCAACATAGGAGAAGACTGGTAATTTCCAAAATAATTTGAGTTATTGTTTGGTTCAAAATCCATCGTGATTTTATGACAGTTGTTCCATGGTTGACCGCATGGTTAAAACAATCTCTCATGCTTCGTTTTGGCACCAGATCGGATGCATCTCCCTCTATAGGGTATTTTCCGTCTACGACGACGTGCATTGTTTCAACCGACCAATTGATCGACCGACGGCTTTGCTGGTCACATGTACAACGCTGGATTTCGACCGATACCGCTAGCTCGCTCCTGACCGCAATCTGTATCGCGTCGTCGACACGTGGCCAGCAACACCGTCGGTTTGTCGGTCGGTTGTAACAATGCACGTCGTTGAACTCGGACAGCATCCATGAATGTTTTTTCCCAATTTCGCGAAGTTCAAAATAAGGGGAAATGTTGGACTTTAACTTGATTGATAACAAAAATAATCTTTGTAATCGATATGTTAAAAGTCCATCATGATATGTACGAGAGTTGTTCCAAGGTTGTTCTGTTGCCTATTAAAACTGGTTGCTAACTCTGTTCATGTTATGTAGTTGTAATATTCTTCGATGTACTTCTATTTCAGCCCAATTTTTGATGGCATTTTTGAGTTTTGTACTATTTACACGGGTGGATCATTAGAAGGAGCTCAACGTCTTAATCATAAAGTATCTGATATTGTAATTAACTGGAGTGGCGGACTTCATCATGCAAAAAAGGTAATGTGCAATTCCATATCTCTTGTTTAGTATAAAAGTCAGATTTCAACCCCTCGCTTCCTACTATCGCATCTTCATTTTTTCTCTTTTTTCGTTTTTCATTCTGTCGTTTCATTTCCAATTTCTTTCAGGCCGAAGCCAGTGGTTTTTGCTATGTGAATGATATTGTTATTGCTATACTAGAACTTTTGAAATACCATAAGCGGTTTGTTTTTTTGCTTCTCGAGGTTTTTCTCGTCCAATCAACATTATTGTTGTAGGGTACTGTATGTAGATATTGATATTCATCATGGAGATGGTGTTCAGGAAGCGTTTAATTTTACCGATCGTGTGGGTTTCCATTAATCTTCTTTTGCAATTACTTTATAGTATACGTTCAATACGTCGCGACAAAGCCGTAATTTTAATTCATTCGAATTAGGTTAACAGAGTAAGATTTCATATGGGACACGTATTAGATCATTGTGAGAAGTGATTTATTACGGGTAGAAATTAGCCTGATTCAACTTCGAAATTTTTTTGCACTGTAAATCATAATGGGAGGGGTCAATGAGTTTCGTGTTGATCGCTTTTTCGAGTTAAACTGAACGGAATTAGCGAGGTACTCTTCCCCATACTTTCTAAGAAAACAAGTATATGTTTCGTTTCGCTTGGAGGCTTCATCTTTCATTTCATCCAGTATGTCGTTTCTCCTTCAGGTGATGACAGTTTCGTTCCACAAATACGGTAGTTTGTTTTTTCCGGGAACAGGTAGTATTTATGATCTCGGCCAAGGAACGGGTCGGTATTTCGCTGTCAATGTACCTCTTCAACAGGGAATCGAGGATGAAGGTCTGTGCCTATTTAGAGTTGTTGTAAGCACTCAATCTTGTTTAATTTTATTCCGTTCTCAGATTACCTGTCCGTGTTCCGACCAATCATTTCCCAAGTGGTAGAGAATTTCGCCCCTGAAGCCGTTGTGCTGCAATGTGGTGCAGACTCCCTTGGTTGCGATCGACTTGGCTGTTTCAATCTCTCGTTAGTTCTTTAAAAAGCTTTGGAAGTAAATGCATATTTCGTTCTATGCAACATAGCAACTTTGAAGGCTACTTAAAATTGCTTTCAGATTTGATGGGCACGCTAAGTGTGTTGAATTCGTTAAAAGTCTCGGCATTCCCATGCTTGTGCTAGGTGGAGGAGGCTATACCCTAAGAAATGTAGCTAGGTGTTGGGCAAATGAAACCGGTGTTCTACTAGGCGTTGAAATGACAAATGAAATCCCTGAGAATGCTGGTGGGTGTTTCATTAAAAGAGGTCTTTTTCTCATTATCTCACTAGTGCTCATGTAAATCAGTTGTAAGGAATCAGGGTTAAGGTTAAGATGTCACCGTCATTGTTTCAGAGTATCTTCCATTTTTCGAACCAGAATTCACGTTACGTCCTGAGCTTCCTAAGCGGGCCGACAACCACAATACGAAAGAGGTAAATTTTGTTGAGAATTGACGATTCTCTTCAGTAGCTGCTGATGTTTTAGTTCCTCGCTGCCATAAGACAAGAAGTGACTGAAAATTTACGGCAAGTTCGTGGAGCGCCGTCGGTCCAGTTTATGCCAATTCCTGAAGATCTAATTGATGTTGACGTGGCTTTGTGTCGTCCAGAGCTTGGAGATGAAGAAAGAGGGAAAGACAACGAAGAGACAAACGTCACCTTTTCAGGCATAGAAGTATAGTGCATTTGACGGGTTGGTTCCTAGTCTTTGGAACGGGAACTGCCATGTACGCGCTCCATTGAAAATGAATAGTGATTGTTCACTAAAGATGAGCACTTAACGGGTATATGTGTGCGATGAACACAGGCGTGACACATTACTGCTCTGCCTTCTCCATAAGCGTTACTGGGACCATGCCTAATATCTTTCGAGAATTATCCATCGTGGGATGGTAATGGGCGGAAATCGATTCATAGAGTTTTTTCATAATGTGGTGCATATGTTCGACCACCACGATCCTGTGAATGGAAATGCACGAGTGTACTATGATCTTTTTGTTCAGGAATCCCACAAAGAAGACATGAGATGAATTGGGACATGTCCCACTGTTACTGTTATATTGTTGGCTGTTCTTCGATGTAAATATCGCAAGAGGAAAATTTGAGTATAAATATTGCGTGACTGTGATTGAAATGCATTCCATAAAAACTTCAAAATTTTATCGAACATGTAGCGAGGACTTTGAAAAAAGCTCCTTATTTTAAGCAATGGCCCTATGACAGGTGATACAGATAATCAGGAGTGTGATAAACTAGTAAGGCAAAGTGTTGGGCGTCGACAAGCAAATCATTTCTCAATACGAGTGCATCCTTCTGAAGAAAGAAAATAAAAAGTTTTCGGCGATTGGTGATTGATCGTCAAGATGCTATCCCGTCGGAAATAAGTGTATTTCGAAGATAAACTCAAATAGCCGAGTTATTCGTGATCCTAGTCCCGGTTAATGGCTCCAACTCCCTTAGTATCAAAACGCTTCAGTCGCCTAGAATATCTGCTGTTGACATCTGAGTCGCTCGTTGCGGGGCGGCGTTGTTGTTTTGCTCATACGCCGTTGATTTTGGCAAATCTCAGGTTTCGTGGTATTACTTTCAAGACCTTCTCATGAGCGCCTACGAAAATTGATGCTCATTAGAGGCAAAGCAAGAAATCTTCGTGATTAGTCCAAGAACCATACATTCGGATCACAACCCCCTTCATCCATTCAATCGATCATCTCTCAGAGATCGAACAGAAGCTAGACTGAGATGCGGATAGATCTAACAGGTTGCGCCAACGGACGGCCGTTTCTGGCGACAATCTCTGCTCGAATACACACCAGATGATTTATGACTTGCACGCCAGGGTCTTCTGCGCATGACCTTTCTGGTGATTCGCGGCTCAGCCCAGGAAATAGTCGGGTGACTTCGACAATCACTCGAGGATATGATTCGGACTAATGACGCAAAATCCGGGATTCTTCTAGTGAGCGCTCAAGCAGAAAATTCCAGTAATGAGAAGATTGATCAATCAACTCCCCTGACATACGGCACACAACTTTCATTTCCCATTCGTCTTGGAGAGCTTAAAACGTCACCATTTAGCTAGTCGATTCACAAATCGCTCACAGCGTAGCCGTGGTACATTTTGACCCAACATTTTCCCAGATTCAATGAAAAATGAATTCCTGACGACGTGCCACCACTACCCTAACTTTAATTTGTCTAAAAATCCCACATTGTTTGCCAAAAAGCTTGCTGAATAGATGTACGATCCACTTGGAACATGAGTCGATTTAGTAGCAAGGCTGTCTGACAGCTGTTCAATCCCTGTTCAGGCAGGGTATATTTACGACTGCGAACTGATGATACTATCATGATCCTGGAACAGAAAACTTATTGATCGCACTAACAAAATCACAGAATTATAGATAGAACGAAAAGGAACCCCATCAGCTCCCTACTGATGAAAGACGAACCACATTTGAGATAGAACACCCAGAGGTAACCTGAAACCGTTGCAATGTTGCAGCCGTGAGCGGATTCCACCAGAACTTTCGAAAGCTTCGGAATGAGGAATTCTTCCTTGAACAGTTGCAGACCCGTAATGGTCTTTGTATTAGCTGAATACACATTCAAATGACTTTGCGACCTCGAGTAAAAACCGGAATAGGGCGCATCCCAAAGTGGATCAATAAGCGCTGTCTATCGACTTGTGCTAGTTATCGTACCAAGTAGCAGGCATCAAACACCATAGCACAAACTCCAAAACTTCGCTCACACAGAGTTATTTATCAAAGCGATCAACGTTGTGGGAAACCGGTCGAGATGGTGAGTGGATCGAAAGTGCTTTCAACCTTTACCGTCATCTGTTTTCAACCAAATCTTGAAATTTTTTCAGATTTTCAGCAAGCTTGGTGACTCAGTAGGGAACTGGAAATGGTTGAGGACCGTCAGTGAAATGGATGAGCTAGTGCAGCTCATGTACGTCAGCTGCACTCGTGAGTGTGTGTGTGTATGTTGCCCCGCACCAATCAATACCCCGCCCTACATCCATAGCGAAACAACCGACGACTCGCCACCACCAATGCTGGCCGACTGGCCCTCCTCCCTTCATTTCCTATCTGTTTTTTCTTCTAAGGGGAATTCTGTTCATATAATCATTTCATGGACGTTCTCGACCTTTTCTACGTGTAGACCCTTATTGACTGGCTGTCCTCCTTCGTATCGATCGAGCGATTTGTTTTCGAAAAGGGCTCGTGTCCTCGTGACTGCGGTAGGAATTCGTACTTCATACGTTGTTCGTCCTGATCTGTCCTACTTCGGGTCGTTTTAACCAGACGACATGAATTATATTCTGTCCTTTCATAAATTCCTTTCTAATCAATACGTACTCTGTAAAAGTAACTCTATGGTCATTTTTTAGATTACATTCTACCCTCTATGGTTCCCTTTTCAATTCAAATTGTCCGGTTCGATAGGCTATCGCTCGGAAAGTTCGGCACTATCACCTCATCGAATCATTTGTTTGTTTTTTCTTTAACTTGCGGATTAAGAAGCTCCGCAAAGTAGTCCGCACAGAAGTCCTTTCGGCACGGTAATAGACTTCAAGTTTGACTTCAACTTTTCTCTGAAGTTGAAAATGTCAACGAAATCCCCACTCGCCTAAAATAATCTCTGCATGTGCACTTGTGCTTTTTCGCCAACCTGCTATATCATGATGATACCTAACGTTCAAACTGTAGGGTTAAAAATATCATCAAAAGGTTTCAAGAAACTGAGAAATGAGAACCGCTTCAGGGTGTGACTTTGATTGCGAACGTGTTTACACAGTTTTTCTACCACTTCGTTGTGGTGGTTTCAGTTCCCGTTTTTCTACATTTAAAATTAATTGACTGTGCAGTGTTGTTCTCAATGAAGGGCAAGTAGTATGAAACCGTAAATGGGCGAGTAATATCGGTCTATCCCTGTTTCGCCTAAGAAAAACTATATCACGACGCAACTGCCAAGTAAAAATCGATCGCAAATTATAATCTGATCAATCGTAAGATATAATCATCGGGTCCATATCATGGCGGTGGTTTTACCTTGCGTCACCTGTCAAACTCTATTTTTCCGAAGATAAACCCAAATCCGAACATATCTCAACCGAAGAGCTAGTGCGATCGATGCGGCTCAGAAGAACTGAGTGGGATCAGCAATGAAGAAATACGCGTGCTTTCTAGTTTTTTGTTTTGCCAAAGTACTTATCCTCTCAACCCGTCGCTGGTTTTCTGATCGATCAACTTGAATGTACCTATTTCTCCCTAACAACTTTTAGCTAAAGAGTACTTCCCAAGTTTACCAGTTGCTGAAAGATTTCTCTGACGTCAGCAATTGTTTTCGTTTGAGTAAGCATGGATTAACAGACGGGAACTTAGGCTGATAAGCGCTTTGAGAAACCCATTATTTTGAACCAACCGAGCTGACTTACATACTTTTTTAAAATGTAATCACCTCATAAAAATCGATCAGCACCGACATAAGAAATACATTTCGTTGCCAAAATTTCATATGCTACCTGCACAGCTTTTTAAAATGTGCCCTTATCGTCTATCACATTTGTCTTCATTTTCAAAATCTCAAATCGAAAGTGTAGTTGTGAAAACTCTTATTTCTAGACCTTTCTTTCTGATTTGTGTTTCATTTTTTCACCGCAACTTGTGAAGTGACTAAAACACTTATTCCAAAAGACGGATATTTTTCTTGGAAAATATACTGACATGCCAAAATGGCGAACTCACTTGAGAAGGGAAATGTGCAAGGAATTTGCCTACAGAGTTGACTCGTGACCAGTTAAGTGCCTACATTCGATGTAGCGGACAATTTCATTGATTTACACTAATATCGATAAGAGGTTTGGTGTGGTAAAACTTGGCGCGGAGCCAGTTTGAACGATACCTAGACACTGGGATCTACTGGTATAGGCACTCGTTCCCCTTTACTTCATCCACTGAGTCCTACTGAACATTCTCTGTTCGCTTTAAGTTGACCTGCCCAAAGTAGGATACTGCCCATCTCCCAGCCACATTATTCTCTTTGTGTACAGCACTCAGAGATTAGCGATCGACTCAGAATTCGTACAGACCTATGTACATAGCACTCTAACGCACTCACCGGATTGAACGCTGTGCGGTTTATTTTGGATTCCTAATACGATCCCCAACAATGCTTTTCAATATATAACCTTTTTCCGCTTCTCATATGTGGGACTTTATGAAGTGAGGATTCAAAAAGTAATTATTAAAGCGCTATTTTCATGTTCTCAGTTCCTTCCCCCTTCCATTCGAGCCTATACCATTTGTATTCGTCCGAACTTCAATTTTTTTCTCGATATTTGGCGATAATCAGCTCCCAGTCTTGTACTATGATTTTGGGTAGAAACTTTGGTTACCGCTCTCTCCCTTTCCAAGAGAATGTCGTTTGGAAAAAGATTACATAGGAGTCGTTTAGGAGCTTTTGCAAGGCACTGATTCTGTGTCTTCTTGTGATCTTTATCTGTGAAACAGTGTAATAGTAA